>CAAHFI010083125.1:0-15016 GCA_900893395.1 Euglena gracilis
TTTGTCTTATGGTTTAACCATGCCACTGTGTACAGCCCGGCCGTAGCCAGATTGTAGGCCGTAGCCCATTGTATCTGGTACACAGTGCCATGGCAGAATGGCTGTCTGGTACACAGCCACCCCCCCCCCTTTCACATGGTCGCTTGCTGGGGGCCCCGCCAAGGCGGTGATACCCATCTCTTTCTGGTATTTTTCTGGGTGGGGGGGTTGGGCTCACCGACTTTTTGTGTTTCGCCCTCTTGGTCCCTTCCACCCCCTTCCGGTGTCGTGGGAGTCCGAGACCAGTCTGGTTCCGCACTGGTGGATGGTGAGGTACTGTGCACACACACCCTTTGCGCCATGATTTTTTAAAGCCTTTGATACGACCCCCAGTCCCAAATAATGAGCCTGGAAGGCCCTGAAATATTCCCACTGGCCCAGTTGTTCGACTTCCCCCACCTGCAAGCCAGCATTTTTCTATCATAAAACACCAGCCCCTCAGGTATGTAATTGGTCACCAATTGCAGGGGAAAACAAATGCCACCTCCCAGGTCCCCCTGTTTTGCATGATTTTCTCAGGCAAATATTGGAGGGGAAACAAATTCAAATTAAAAACATTGATGATTTTCTGGTGAGAAATCCCACTTTAAAGCGTGCTCGGAGTGCTTTTGCACTTCTGTGGGTAATTTAATAATTCATTTCTGATGTGTTAAAAATGGCCTTGACTTGAAAACTTAAAGACTTAAAGACTTAAAGACTTAAAAATGGCGGGACTTGAAACAATGGAACATGCAAATATGCATCCATCGATTTTTTTGCTGCCCAGTGGCCTTTTCTAAAACTGGAAAAATGTGCGGTATATGATCCAGTTTGAAAAGTTTTACTTGAAATTGCTGATTTGTTACTCTGCAATCGCTGATCATTCTCCACTTTGTTGTTCCTCCTTCTGGTTTCGAGATTAGAAACCATGGGATTAAATGTTGTGTGTCTGAATCCGAAAACCGTTATTTTTACCCAGTTTTTTTGTAATCCAATAGAATTTTTGCTGCCTGGTTCAGGTCCAGGTGGGCTCTGGGTTTTGGGTGCATGGAAAACTTGGGGGTATTTACCCAGGGGGGGTTGAATTCCTTTTTTGATGAATTGACATGTTGCTGGGGGGGGCATTATTTGACCACCATTTTAGACTTTTCTAAAGTATCTCCCCATCTTTCCTCCATGGAATTTAGTTCCTGAATTAGATGATTCTTTTGGGGGCTGGGTTGGGGGTGTTGGACATTTCAGTCAGCACCAGAGACAGTTCACAGCCCCTGGAACCCCTAGAGCTTGAGCCCTTGGAAAAAAGCAAATGTTCCTGGGACGTGCATGCACTCACCTCTCTTCTCACTCTGTGTCTGGAAGATCTTGCTGTTGGAATACATACCATAGGGCTAACCGCCGCTGTTTGACCTATCTGGCCTGCTTTATGTTGATGTGGTTGGTAGCCATACCATAGGGGGGCCACTGAGGGTCCCCTTCCCCTTGGTGATTGAATAAATGCTAGTGGGGAGTGTCCTCCTTCCTTTTGCCAGCTGGCCCCGGGTGGGCATCTTCCTCCCGGGGCTTGGCAGGGGGCTGCCCATTTAAATAAAAGTCCTTGCAGGGATGTCCATTAGCTTCTGGGGGGCCGGTGAAGTACCTCTTTTTTTTCCCCTGTGGCTCTGCTGTAATTTCTGATCTTCTTGTTGAACTTTCTGGCCCCAGTGGCCTTGATGGTAAAGGCCCCAATGGCCTTGATGAGACCATTCGGGCTCCGCACTGCGAGATGGTGAGGTCCCGCTTTCCTTGCCGGCTGTTCTGTTCTGGTGTGTTTGTGCGTGCGCGGGGGGTGCTTCTTACTGCTTTTTGTTGCCGGAGTTGGCTGATTCCTATTTCTGCCCCTCGACCTCAAGGAGAAAGAGTTTTACTTTTACGAGTTCAAGTGGAATTATTTTACCAGGAGTACTACTTTCCCGAAGACCATCACTTTAACCAACTGGTGGACCGAACTTTTTCGGTACTTCAACTTCCTGACGGAAGGATTCAACTCTTCGAGTTCAACTAGAATTATTCCCAGAAGGATTTCAATTGCCACAACAGAGATCAACAACTAGACTACCATGAAGAATGAATTTCAAAGAAACTCTGAATTTCAAGAAGAACTTCAAAGAACTTCCAAGAAGTCAGCTGAAGTTGGGGAAGGTGGAGACACACCAGCAGCTGCAGAAGTTGGAGGGGCAGCAGCAGCACACCTGTCCGTGGCCATCGCAACCACCCCACCCCCAGAGCATCAGAGATTTCAAAATCCCCCTCTCAACATGATAATGGCGACGGAACATGGACAACTGTGGTCAGGAGGACAAGAAGACAGAAGGGGAATACCATCACAGGTCCAACAGACTCCCTCCCTTTTTCTATGTCCCCCCCCTTCCAGGGGACAAAGCCAGGGCTATGGCAGTCTTTCAGAAAATATCAGAAACCCAAAGGATTCAAGTAATCATGGCGATGGCAGCCAGCGTCCAAAAGGACCTGGGGTCCAGAATCAAGGCTATGCAAGCCATCATTCAAGAGGGCAGTGGGCCCATGGGCAAGGCTGTGGAAGCCAGTGCCCCAGCCTGGAAAGATCCCACTGGGGAATGGTATGTCCAACTTACCCCACAGCTCTCTCAAACATAAACCCTCAGGAGCTGCCCATCGAAGCAAGCAGCCCCCCCTTCAGAGGAAGGCCAATGGAGGCCATTATATGCAAGAGGCCAATGGAAGCCGGGGAAGCACAAAAATATCAAGGCCAATGGAAGCCATTTCAATCAAAACCAGGTGGCCATTGAAGGCCAGTGCATTCCAGATCACATCAGCCCTTGGGGGGGAGGCCCAAGATTGGCAACACCAGGGCCCCCCCCAGAAGGTAATCAGCCCACACCCCCCAGCTATATGTACCTCCCCACTGCAGACACAGACCTTCCCCCATCTTTCAAATTCAGGGGGAAAGCCTTTCTTTGAGCAGCCCTATGGCAGGGCCAGAGGTGACCCCAGAGATGGGGCAGCCAGGGAGGACCCCAGTGATGGGGCCAGGGGGAAGGACCCCAGTGATGGGGCCAGGGGGAATGCCCCCAGTGATGGGGCCTGTGGAATCCCCAGACACATTACACCCAGGGGTGCACCCCTACAGAGCCCTGCAGGCCAGCATTCCCCATTGGGTCAAGGCAGGAGCCAGCTCAGAGGTATTAAACTTAATAAGGGAAGGGGTCAGGGCAGATATTCCCCTCCCCCCTCAGATGTCCTTAAAAGGTCACTTCAAAACTCCCCAAGAAATAATGACTGCCCAGAAAATTCTGAGGGAATACGAATGTGCAGGAGCAACCAGGCAAATCACCCCAGAGGAGGAAAAACATTTTGTCCCTTATTTTATCATTTCCAAAGAGGAAGGGGGAAAGACAACGGAAAGACTAATTTCAGATTGTCGACAGTTAAATCTCCATTTCACCCCCCAGAAGTTCATATTGGAACACATGGGAAACATCTTCCCATATCTCAGAAGAGGTTGGTTCTGTGAAAAAAATAGATCTGAAAAATGCTTATTTCCGCTTAAAGCTGCACAGCGGCCTGGAAAAGCATGTTTGCATGCAGGTGGGGCGGGAAACGTGGCAATTTCAAGCTGCATGCTTTGGTATAAGCAGCCTGCCACAAAAGTTTATGACTCTAATGAGAGTCTGGGAAAGGAAATGGAGAAAGGAAGGGAAGGTAGTTTTCATCTACCTGGACGACATTTTGCTGTTAGCCCCCAGCAAAAAGACAGCAGCCCAACATTTGGCAATTAAGAAAGATCTTTCACTGGCAGGTTTCAGAAGAAACCTCCACAAATCATGTCTGGAACCAATACAAGAAATAAAGCATTTGGGCCAGTGGATCAATTTGAAAAAAGGCCAACTGGAAAATACACAGGAAAAACTGAAATCCTTAAGGAAGGAATTAGGAAAGGTGCTGACAGCACAAAAAATGAGCTGCAGAAAACTCAGCTCTATTGTAGGGCAAATAAGAAGCTATTTACTTTCAATGACTTTTTTTAGAATTATGACAGATCAACTTTGCAAAATGGTGGATTTGCACACCAAGTGGGGTTGGGACCACACCTTGACCATTCCCCAAAGGGTCAAAGATCAAATTGTGGAGCTAAAGACATTTTTGCAGCCAGGTGTGGGCAGAGCATTTCAATCCCAGGCCTCTCAGGAACTCTTCTCAGACAGCAGCACCTGGCAATGGGGGGGGGGGCTGGACAAAGATTCAGGCCAAAAGGTGCAGGTTTTTTGGAGGGACTTGCATGTCCTTCACATCAATCAAAAAGAACTGCAGGCTGCAGTGGAAACTGCAAAATCTTTGGCCGAACCAAAGCAAACGATTGTGCTTCATGTGGACAGTCAGGTGGCTGTCAGTTATTTAACAAAATGGGGAGGCAAAAAGCATACCTAAATTCCATCCTAAAACCCCTGTTGTATCTTTGTCAGGAAAAACAAATCAATTTGCAGGTGGTTTGGGTTCCCACAAAGGAACAATTGGCAGACTCCCTGACCAGGGAGCAAAAGGACCCAGGGGATTATACCCTAAACCTGAACATCTTTCACCAAATTCTTCAGTTCCTCAGAATGGACATAACCCCAGAAGTGGACATGTTTTGCACCCCCAGCAACAAAAAATTCCCCAAGTTCGTTTGTCGATACCCCCACCAAGGAGCCTTGCTGGTGGATGCCTTGAGGGCAGACTTGAGGTGCCTCCCCCCAGTTTATGCCTTCCCTCCCTGGAGCATCATTCCCCAACGGGTTCAGAGATTAATGTTAAACCCAGACCTAACCTGTCTGTTGATCATACCCCACTGGGCTTCGACATCATGGTGGCGCCAAGTAATGTCAATCAGGCAGCCAGGCAGCAACGTTTTGCTGGTACCCCCCCAATGGGGTCTATTCACCAACTGCTAGGGGGAGGAAATGCCCCCCCCAAGGTGGAATTCGGCCTGCTTGATTGTGTCAGGCAAATATTACAATCCCATGAAGGTTCGATGTCCAGTATCGACACTTACATAAAAAATCTAGGAAATGTCAAAAGATGTGACTCAGCCTTCAGGGCATTGGTGGGCCAGTTGTTGCACAAAGGGGTGCCCCTGCAGGATTGTACAATCCACAGGATGGCTGAGGCCATCCTGAGGATTGTACATCAATACATCAATACTGCACGAAATGCACATGCAGCAGCCTTGTTACTCCCAGGGTTTGGGTCATTGACATTTTCACCCCTTCTGGCTCATTTGAAAAGGAAATGGTCTTCCAATGTCTGCAAGTATGCCCACTTTTGGGACCCCACTGATTTCCTAGAAAACACCTTGAGGAATTCAACACCTCTCTCAGACCTTTCTCTGAAAGAGCTCAGAAACAGACTCATCATCTGTTGGAGGCTTTTGGCCCTCCACAGGGGGGTTCATCTAGCCAGGACACAGCGAAAAATCAGTTTCGTGGGAGAAAAAATTTTCATTTTATTGCAAAGGAAAGGGTGGCAATTCCCAAGATGGGAGGAAGTTTTGAATTTGCCACACACACCCCTCATAAGCCCCTGGCACTTATTGCAAGAGTATGTGGAAAGGACAGCCCACATGGTTAGACACAAAAATAATTTGTATGGTCTTTGGATGGGAAGAGACCTTTGACATCAGAAAGAGTGAATTCCCTCACCAAAGAAATTCTGCAAGAGGGGGGGGGTGGACACCACCCACTGGAAACCCCACAGCACGAGAGGGGCTGGGGTTTTATGGTGGAAAAATGCTGCTACGCAGGTACTTCAGGAGTATCTCACCGCTGGAGCCGTGGTGGTGATCGACGAGGAGCATGCAAAACATCTCCTCCCTTGGTTCATCATCCGAAAATGGGAGGGGGAGTCACCTCAACAAAAGTTAGGACTTATCACAGACGCCAGGGAGTTAAATGGCTGTTTTCAAAGTCCAACTTTTCGCATGGAAAACTGGGTCCGAATCTACCCTTACCTAAAAAGAGGGTGGTGGGGGGCAAAGGTGGATTTAAAGCACGCATATTTCCATCTTCCACTTCACGAATCTCTAAAACCTTTTGTTTGTCTGAAGGTTGGAGGCGTCACCTATCAGTTTCAGTCAGCCGCTTTTGGAATCTCAAGCATCCCCTTCTTGTGGACATCAGTCATGAAAACCTTTCTGAGGCTGTGGCGACAAAAAGGAATTCACTGTTGGGTGTATTTAGACATTTTGCTGTTGGGACCGACAGAGAAAAAAGTTCAACGAGATCTTCAAATCATGCTGAAGTCCCTGGTGGACAGTGGGATGGTGGTCAACTTCCAGAAAAGTGTTTTGCAACCCAGTCAACTCTTAACTCATTTGGGTTTTCTGTTGGATCTAAATATAAAGAGTGGGGTCTTAACAGTCCCCCCCCCAAAATTGAAACAAGCCAGAAGGGAGCTGGGAAAACTGGTGACAAAAACCTCCATGACCCCCAGAAAAATGGCAGCAATTTTGGGAGCAGTTCGCTCTTTTCTCATGGCCATGCCCTTTCTCAGGGCTTTTACAGACAGCATGAGTCACTTTGTTCAGGAAGAACAACGTTGGGGTTGGGATACCCCCCTGGACATTCCCCCCTGTTTAAAGAGCCAAGTTCTGCAGGTGAAAGATTTACTAAGTTCATGGACAGGTCGTCCTTTCCCCCAAGAAACCTCAGATCGAGTTGTGCACTCAGACAGTTCGGACCATGCCTGGGCTGGGGTGGACCAGGAAGGAAATTTGGTGCAGGACTACTGGAGGTCACAAAATCATCTTCACATCAACGTGAGAGAGTTAGCAGCTGCAGCCCACTCCATAAAATCTCTTGCAAAACCTGGGGAGCATGTAACAATTCAAGTGGACAACACTGTTTGTCAATCTTATTTGACAAAACAGGGGGGGGAAAGCTTCACCTCAACCAGGTGGTGAGAGATTTGTTTCTGTGGTGCAACCAGAGACACATCAGTTTGACCGTTCACAGAGTGACCAGCCAGGAATGTTGGGCAGACCCCCCAAGCAGGTGGGTGGACCACAACGACTATTCTCTATGTCCAGAACTCTTCCAGTTTCTCAAGCAAGAGTTCAGCCCCTTCATCAATCCTCAAGTGGACATTTTTGCTTCCCCAAGCAACCACAAATTGGAAAGGTTTTTCACCAGATTCCCTCATTGGCAGGCAGAACAAGTAGATGCCCTTCACTGCCCCCTTTCAGAGGTGGGGCACTGTTATGCCAACCCCCCTTGGCCAGTGATTTCCAACTGGCTTCTGAGACTAAGGAAGAACCCCCACATAGTTTGTCTTTTTGTGGCCCCCCTGTGGGTTTCATGTGCGTGGGTGCCCCTTCTAATGAAGCTCTTGCATCCTGCAGCTCCCCAGCTCAGGGTGCAGATGTTCCAGGGGATGTTCAGGAACTACAAAAAAGAGTTAATGCCTGCTCCCAGGCGGGACCTCCTCTGCACCATATTGTCAGGGTCCTTTTACAAAGAGAGAAAGCGTCGGATGAAGCCATTTCTCATTACCTGTCAACTTTGAAGTGTCTGGACAGGTACTCCAGGGCCTTTCAAAAATTTTGAACCTTTTGTTTTGTTCAAAATGTGCAAATTCAGGATCTCACGTTGCTGCAGTTGGCTGCTCATTTGCAACATATGGCAAAGATTTTCCCTTCCGAGGCCAGATATGTGTACAGTGCACTTTTAAAAATCCCTGGGTGGGACCAACTCAGATTTCAACCTTTGGTTTGCATGTGGAAGAATTCCAGCAGTTGGGTCAGTGGAAAAATTTTGGGGCCTTCCAAGCTCATTATTTGCGACTTGGAGGCGTATCAAAAATTCAAACAATTATGGCCCAAAGGGGTATGCACAGTACCTCATCATCTTGCAGTGCGGAGCCCGAATGGTCTCGGACTCCCACGACAGAGGAAGGGGGAGGAAGGGACCAAGAGGGCGAAGCACAAGAAGATGGTGAGCCCAACCCTCCCACCCCAAAAATCAGCAGAAAAAGAAAGACATCCCAACCAGAAAGGGGACCCCCGACCAAGCAGCCATGAGAGAGGGGGGCGGGGCGGGGCCACGACGGTTCAGCTTCGCCAAGGTGTCGGAGGAGGCCTCATCATCGCCAACTCCGGCAACAAAGGCGCAGTAGCACCCACCGCGCACGCACAAACACACCAGAACAGAACAACCGGCAAGGAAAGCAGGACCTCACCATCTTCGTGTGCTTCGCCCTCTTGGTCCCTTCCTCCCCCTTCCTCTGTCTTGGGAGTCCGCTAAAGGCCCTAATGGCCTTATTTGGTTCTGGGTCGCCAGACCCTTTAGAAATCTTGAGGGTTTCTTGGGGCCCCACCCTTGGCCCCTGGGGGGGTGTTTTGATTGGGAAAAGGATGGGGATGCTGTGTCTGATAAATGTTGGATCAGGGGGGTTGGGTCCCAAAAATCTGCATACCGAGCTGAAGATGTGTTCCAAGATTTTTTCAGCTGCTGCAACTTCGGCCACCTCCTGGGCGGACCTTGGACGTGAGCACTTTGACATGCTGCAGTGGAGAGGCAGGCTTGCTTGAACTCCCTTCACAATCAATTCCTGCACTTGGGGGCTTGCGTGAGCTTGCCACCAGCTCAAACGACTTCTCAGCCTGTGGGGAAAGTCGCAAACTGGGCTGTCTGTGTCTGGGAGGTGCCATACCTCGTGCGGGCTTCCCTTTGCCGCGACCCTTGAGGCTGCCATAGCCTTTGCCGGGAACACCTGCCCCTTGGCCACCATAGCCGAACCTTGGACCAGCTGGCATGGTTGCGGTCCACCTCTGTCGCCATCCTTTGCCTCCTTTGCCTTTGCTCCCCCTGCGGGCGAGCGCGCGAGTTGGGAGTTCGAGCGACGTACAACCGGAGGTGTGGTCGAGTGTGTGGGCCTTTTTGCTGAAGGTGCCGTCTGTATTTGAACAGGAGGAGTGAACGGTACGAAAGGAACGAAAGGAACGAAAAGAATACCGAAAGGGATCCGGAGGATACCTGTATGGTCGGAACTTCCTGATCTTGGTCGCCAGGGTTGCTGCGGCGATGTCCTCCTTCCCGAAGAGCTGGTCCTGTGTGGAGCTGGTGGATCCAGGTATAGTGTTCTCCCTGCGCACGTCTGCCAACTTGTGGTACGTGTCTGCAGCCTGCTTCCATGCCATCTGGAACAGAACCTGGCCATCACCTTCCTGGTTTTCGGTGAGAAGCTTGTAGGTCATAGCGAACATCCTCAAGGTGTGCAGCATGTTCTGCTGTGCTGCTCTGAGCTGTTTGTCAACGTAGGAGTTGTGGTGGTTGTTGGCTGGCGCCTTGAGTACTCCCGGGAACTCTGACCATGGAGGAAATGACCATGAGGGCGGAGCACAAGAGGGGGGTGAGATCCTGCTTTGTGTGCCGGCTGTTTTGTTGTTTGTGTTCTTTTGGCGGGGTGCTTCTTACTGCGACTTTGGTGCCGGAGTTGGCGATGACGTGCTCTCCGACACCGACTTGGCGAAGGTGAACCTCAGGGGCCCCCACGGCCTGTGTGTGTGGGCGTTTCTGCCCCCCCCCCCCCTGAGGATGATGCTTTCCTTTTCGGCGTGGGTTGTGTGGGCTCACCCCCCTCTTGTGCTCCGCCCTCGTGGTCATTTCCTCCCTGGTCAGACTTCCCGGGAGTACTCGACCATTCGGGCTTCGCACACTCTGGGGGTGAGACTTTGTGACTTTGTGCACGACCCCTTTTTCAAATTTATTCGTTGCTGAATCCACCGCACCCAATCGTAAGTAATGGGCTGAAAAGGCTGTGGCATTTTTCCACTGACCAAGTTCACACACCTCCTCACTGGACAATCCCAACTTTTTATACATCAAAACTCCTGCCCCCCTTGTGCTGTGGGCTTTCCAGTGGGAAATTGGAATGCCAAAGGTGTGCAACAACTCCTTTGTCAAAGAGTTGATTCTGTTGGAGGTCAAGGGTTTTTTGCCATCCAAACTCCACAAAAGAGGGGCACCCTTGGGGATGAAAGATGTTCTTCCAACATATTCTCTCATCAAATGATATGGACTCAAAGATGGAATTGAATCAATCTTCAACACTTGCTCCCACTTTGGTAAAGGCCAACCCTTTCTCCTGACCAAAATGAAAATTTTTCCCCCACCACTGAAAGGGTCCTCTGAGTTCTGGCCAAGTCCACCCCCCTGTGAAGAGCCAAAAGTCTGAAAGACAAAAATAATTCTCCATCTCAATTCCATGATGGACATGTCAGAAATTTTTGTGTTGCTCTGCAATTTTTTCAAAAATGGGCAGGGGGTCCCAAAAAACAGCATACCTCCGCACTGAACGATTCCATTCCTTTTTCACTTTTGTCAGTAAAGGATGAAATCTGATGGACTCCAACCCAGGTAAGTATTGCAGTGAGGCATACGCACATCGAGCATCAGCTTGAGTGGCCAGCTCCATCCTGGAGACTTGCAAGGGCTCCAATAATTTCTGTTGTAGAATTACAAATAGCTTTCTGAATGCACTGTCATAACGCTTCAGGGGTCCCAAACTCCTCAGGACATTTTCAATGTCTTGATGTGACATTTTTTGCTGTTCCAAAAGGAACCTGAGACCACTGTGCAAGCCAGGGGCCACTTTGGCTTTGGCATTGATTGCCCCCAACAATTGTTGAACATGCCTTCCGTGGGGGGTAAAACCAACATTCTTGTCCCTGGTTTGGACATTTTGATTAATAGGGGCCACCATGGACTCGAAACCCACATGGGTGTCACCAAAAGACATTTCACCTGTTTGTTCAGTCTCAGTCTGATGAGCCAGGGAAAAATTACTTTCCATGGGGGGTTGGCATAAACATCTTGTACTGAAGTCAGGTCGCATTTCAATGCATCCACCAGAAAAGCCTGGTGGTGGGGCCATCTGGCCACAAATTTTTGGAATTTTGCATTTCCTGGAGATGCAAACATGTCTGTGTCTGAAGCAATGTCTTTTCTAAAAAACCTCAAAATTTTTGTGAACAGGTTTGGGCACAGGGTATAATCCCCCCTGTCTTGATCCCATCTTGTGAGGGGATCTGCCAACATTGCTGCTGAAGGAACCCACTGGACTTGCAGTTGGACCTGGTTTTCCCAACACCAATGAAACAGGGGTTCCAAAATCTGATTGAGATGCTGTTTTCTTCCCCCCCATTTGGTGAGATAACTTAATGCTACTTGATCGTCCACATTTAACAGCACTGTTTCTCCAGGCTGGGCAAACGCTTTTACTGTCTGAACTGCAGCCATGAGCTCTTTCACATTTATATGTAAACAATTTTTCTCCCTCCAAAATTCTTGGATGATTTGATTTTGGGATGAGTCCACTACCCCCCATGCCCAGGTGGAGGAGTCTGAATGGAGCACCCTTTTTGCCTGTTGTAGGAAAGGCCTGCCCAGGCCTGGCTACAAGTATGCCTTCAGCACTTTGATTTCCCCTTTCAGCCTTTCTGGAATGTCGAT
The DNA here is from genome assembly GCA_900893395.1 of Euglena gracilis. NCBI lineage: Eukaryota > Euglenozoa > Euglenophyceae > Euglenales > Euglenaceae > Euglena > Euglena gracilis. Next base: position 11,520 of record CAAHFI010083125.1, read on the forward strand.
GCAAAAATCCCAGCCCTTTTCTTGGTGCATCTGGCTGAACTTTAAAGGTTCCTGGGTTACCAGTCTTAAAAATGGCAGAGCAGGGAGGTAACTTCTGACTTGTCCCAGAATGCTGGCTATCTTTCTGCAACTCAGTTTTTGGACCATCACCACCTTGCCCAGTTCCTTTCTGATAGTCTTTAATTTGTGTGGGGGCACCTCTAGCTGACCTTTTTTCAAGTCTATGATGAACCCCAAATGTTGTAGCCTTTGTGTGGGAGTAAACACAGACTTTTTCTGGTTGACCTTGAACCCAGCCTCCCCCAATGTGTCCAGCATTTGCAGCAAATGTTTTTTCACCAAATTTTCTGTGGAACCAAACAGAATGATGTCGTCCAAATAGACGAACACCTGCATTCCCTTTGACCTCCACAGTTTTAGCAGAACTTTCATTAATGACATGAACAATTTTGGGAGGGTGCTTAGGCCAAAACAGGCCCCCTGAAACTCCCACAGGTCTGATCCCACTTGAATTCTGACAAACCTTTTGAAATCTTTTTCCAGCCCCAGATGAAAGTATGCATCTTTCAAGTCCAGTTTGACTGCCCAATCCCCTTTTTTCAGAGTGGGGAAAATTGTGGACATATTTTCCAAAGTGAACTTTTCTGGCCAGCAGAATTGATTTAGATCTCGACATCTGTGATGAGTTGATGCTTGACCCCATCCCCTTCTGGTTGGACAACACAAACCATGGCACTAGGTGGGCAGTGTCTTGGGCATTTTGCAACTTTCTGGTTGCCCCACTTTCTTGGTACTCCCTTAGGATTTTGGAGGCCAGGCTGATTTCCTGTTCTGACTTTTGCTGCTGTCTTGTTGACAGACACCTGGGTAGGGGTTGGTCTGGCTGTACCCCTGTTTGAATTAGTGCTACTACCCACTGATTTGCATTCCCCTGCCACCATGGCAGACATTTCCTTAGTCTCTGAAACAAGGGCACCCCCAGCCATACCCTTTCTTTGAAATCCAGGCCCTGAATGATTCCTTTCTCCCATTCCTCTGGTAGGGAGTTTGTTGTGGGCCAGTTCACTGTCTCCTAGAGCCCTTGCCAGACTGGGGATGGCCTCAGAGCAGGGGTCAGCAGGGGGATTACTTCCTCCGTGGAGCTCATCTGGGGGTGCTCTCCCCCACTCCCTTGATGGTCTGGCCTTGATGGCTTCCCCTTCTTGGGGTCTTTGATGCTTCATGCTTTGCCCTTGCCTTTCCTGTGGACATGAGTGGGGAGGTGGAAGATTCAGTAGGGGATCCATACCCCTTCTGCCATCCTGGGCTCTTCCACAGGCTGCTATAGCCTCTTCCTCTCCCAGACTTGAATTGGCTGCCATTGCCTTTGCCTTTGCCAAACTTGAACTTAACACCTTTGTTTCCTGTGGGAATGGGAAAATGAGACATAGAATGTCTGGAGAAAGCTGTTGCCAAGCCTGCTTGATTCAGAGCCCATTGGGCTTTGTCAACAGCCAAATGTTCTTTGGAGAACAACCCGTTGTTTGTACTTGGGATGGCCCCTGGAATGCTGCACTTCTTCCTCTCCCTCAGCAGCGTCTGCTCCAGCTCTGCCACAGCAAAAAACCATTGTTGAGCCAATATTTGATAGTCCGTCTCCACACTGCCATACAGGCAGGCCACCAGTCTTTCCAGGTGTAACAGCTTTTGTTGCCATGCCTTCAATTGCTTGTCCCAGGCCCCTTTGCCGTCCTGGTTGTGGTTATTATCCTCTGCTCGCATTTTTAACCCCTGGTACCTGGGCAGTTCTCCCAGGACCATCTTCCAGGGGAGTCTCACTCCCTTTTCGACGTGCCGAGGGCACGCTGCCAGCTCTGGCGCCAGTGGCGCCAGCTCCTCCTGCCAGGGGAGCCGTTCTTCCGCGTCGTCGTTGTCGTTGTCCTCCTCGTCTTCTCCGTCCTCCTCCATCGCGGACCGCTCCGCTTTCTGCGTCATCCCCTTGTCTTTCTTCGAACTCTTCTCCAGCCAACGATCAGCCACCTTGAACGCCACGTCCGCCGCTGTCTGTCCCAAGTCTATCAGGGGTACCTCCACGCTTCCTGCTAACGCCACCGAGTACAAGAAAGAATTCCTGTAGTCGCCGACTTGGCTGGAGACCATCGCCACCTGGGTCAACTCGTGGACCGTCTTTGCGCACTTCGTAGTGTGCCATCCGCTTCCCAGCCAGTTTTGGCCGGCCGCGATGACGCTCACGAGGGATTCCGGGGACGATTCCGCCAGTAGTTTCGCCACGTTGCCCTCGTTGAAGAACAATTCTGCCCACGCGTTGTTGAACACGTTCTCGTCTTCTGATGTTAATTTTTCGTACGTTGCCATTCTGATTGTCGAAGGACGTTAATATCCGCCAACTCCGGCACCAAAAAGCAGTAAGAAGCACCCCGCCAAAAGAACGCAAACAACAAAACAGCCGGCACACAAAGCAGGATCTCACCCCCAGAGTGTGCGAAGCCCGAATGGTCGGTTGGCAAATCGGCAAATTTGGGGATTTCTCCCAACACATCTGCCAAATCGAGTCTGTCTCCTGCTTGTGACTTGCCCCAAAGATAGGCCAACTCCATGTGTAACGGTTCCACCACTTCTTCCCAAGGGAGAGCTTCAGGCTGAGGAGCAGGGGTGTCTTGAGACTTTTCTTGGGGGTCTTCATCCATTTCCTTGCCAGTCCGTGGGTTCAGCGTGATTGCTTCCATCAGGGGGAACGCTGCATCAGCAACTCGGTCAGGAAGGGCAATGGGGGTTGGGCAGTCCACCCCCCAGGCCAAACTCAAGGCCATCAACCAAGCTTGCTTGTACTCCAGGTGCGCAGCTTGCACCAAGGGAAGCCGAATGGCGTCCCAAAGTCGTTTTAAAGCTTTTGAAGATGGACAATTGGCACCGTTCCAAGCCTCGCCAGCAGCCAAGACCGTCGTCGCCAGGCCAAGGTGTGCCGTCAGGTGGGGGGTTAGTGCCTGAGCCAGCTTCGCGTCGAACAGGAAATCTCCCCAAGCAACTGGATCTCCTGCAATGAGCTTCTGAGCGACTTCCTCAATAGAATTCATGGCTTCGCAGCTTTGTTGGAGCTTCGAGGACGATGTTGTTTGCTTTTGCTGCTGCGACAGGGCTGTAACCGCCAACCGCCGGAAACGAAAGCGCTAACTAAAAAGAAGCAAACCTTGAGCTTCACCTGCAGCAACATTGTGACTGGACAACCAAATCCCACTGAACTTGACAGACACGTTCTTCACGTTGAAGCCAAGGTTGTCGCCAGGGACAGCCTCGCTCAGAGCCTCGTGGTGCATCTCCACAGACTTGACTTCAGTGGTCAAGTTCCCCCTCTGGAGGGGTAAGGTGGTAGGGGGGAGGCCCCTAGATATTGGGAGGGGGTCCGGACCCCCCACCCCCCCTGCCAAAAATAGCAGAAAATTTTCTTCCGGCGCTGCGCGCCAGAAAATGAGTTTCTTCCGGCGCTGCGCGCCGGGAAA
>CAAHFI010086724.1:0-17166 GCA_900893395.1 Euglena gracilis
GTCCGTTTGTGTCCGTTTGTGTCCGTTTGTGTCCGTTTGGTGTCCGTTTGTGTCCGTTTGTGTCCGTTTGTTCCGTTTGTGTCCGTTTGTGTCCGTTTGTGTCCGTTTGTGTCCGTTTGTGTCCGTTTTGTGTCCGTTTGTTGTCCGTTTGTGTCCGTTTGTGTCCGTTTGTGTCCGTTTGTGTCCGTTTGTGTCCGTTTGTGTCCGTTTGTGTCCGTTTGTGTCCGTTTTGTCCGTTTGTGTCCGTTTGTGTCCGTTTGTGTCCGTTTGTGTCCGTTTGTGTCCGTTTGTGTCCGTTTGTGTCCGTTTGTGTCCGTTTGTGTCCGTTGTGTCCGTTTGTGTCCGTTTGTTCCGTTTGTGTCCGTTTGTGTCCGTTTGTGTCCGTTTGTGTCCGTTTGTGTCCGTTTGTGTCCGTTTGTGTCCGTTTTGTCCGTTTGTGTCCGTTTGTGTCCGTTTGTGTCCGTTTGTGTCCGTTTGTGTCCGTTGTGTCCGTTTGTGTCCGTTTGTGTCCGTTTGTGTCCGTTTGTGTCCGTTTGTGTCCGTTGTGTCCGTTTGTCCGTTTGTGTCCGTTTGTGTCCGTTTGTGTCCGTTTGTGTCCGTTTGTGTCCGTTTGTGTCCGTTTGTGTCCGTTTTGTGTCCGTTTGTGTCCGTTTGTGTCCGTTTGTGTCCGTTTGTGTCCGTTTGTGTCCGTTTGTGTCCGTTTGTGTCCGTTTGTGTCCGTTTGTGTCCGTTTGTGTCCGTTTGTGTCCGTTTGTGTCCGTTTGTGTCCGTTTGTGTCCGTTTGTGTCCGTTTGTGTCCGTTTGTGTCCGTTTGTGTCCGTTTGTGTCCGTTTGTGTCCGTTTGTGTCCGTTTGTGTCCGTTTGTGTCCGTTTGTGTCCGTTTGTGTCCGTTTGTGTCCGTTTGTGTCCGTTTGTGTCCGTTTGTGTCCGTTTGTGTCCGTTTGTGTCCGTTTGTGTCCGTTTGTGTCCGTTTGTGTCCGTTTTGTGTCCGTTTGTGTCCGTTTGTGTCCGTTTGTGTCCGTTTGTGTCCGTTTGTGTCCGTTTGTGTCCGTTTGTGTCCGTTTGTGTCCGTTGTTCCGTTTGTGTCCGTTTGTGTCCGTTTGTGTCCGTTTGTGTCCGTTTGTGTCCGTTTGTGTCCGTTTGTGTCCGTTTGTGTCCGTTTGTGTCCGTTTGTGTCCGTTTGTGTCCGTTTGTGTCCGTTTTGTCCGTTTGTGTCCGTTTGTGTCCGTTTGTGTCCGTTTGTGTCCGTTTGTGTCCGTTTGTGTCCGTTTTGTCCGTTTGTGTCCGTTTGTGTCCGTTTGTGTCCGTTTGTGTCCGTTTGTGTCCGTTTGTGTCCGTTTGTGTCCGTTTGTGTCCGTTTGTGTCCGTTTGTCCGTTTGTGTCCGTTTGTGTCCGTTTGTGTCCGTTTGTGTCCGTTTGTGTCCGTTTGTGTCCGTTTGTGTCCGTTTGTGTCCGTTTGTGTCCGTTTGTGTCCGTTTGTGTCCGTTTTGTCCGTTTGTGTCCGTTTGTGTCCGTTTGTGTCCGTTTGTGTCCGTTTGTGTCCGTTTGTGTCCGTTTGTGTCCGTTTGTGTCCGTTTGTGTCCGTTTGTGTCCGTTTTGTGTCCGTTTGTGTCCGTTTGTGTCCGTTTGTGTCCGTTTGTGTCCGTTTGTGTCCGTTTGTGTCCGTTTGTGTCCGTTTGTGTCCGTTTGTGTCCGTTTGTGTCCGTTTGTGTCCGTTTGTGTCCGTTTGTGTCCGTTTGTGTCCGTTTGTGTCCGTTTGTGTCCGTTTGTGTCCGTTTGTGTCCGTTTGTGTCCGTTTGTGTCCGTTTGTGTCCGTTTGTGTCCGTTTGTGTCCGTTTGTGTCCGTTTGTGTCCGTTGTGTCGTTTGTGTCCGTTTGTGTCCGTTTGTGTCCGTTTGTGTCCGTTTGTGTCCGTTTGTGTCCGTTTGTGTCCGTTTGTGTCCGTTTGTGTCCGTTTGTGTCCGTTTGTGTCCGTTTGTGTCCGTTTGTGTCCGTTTGTGTCCGTTGTGTCCGTTTGTGTCCGTTTGTGTCCGTTTGTGTCCGTTTGTGTCCGTTTGTGTCCGTTTGTGTCCGTTTGTGTCCGTTTGTGTCCGTTTGTGTCCGTTTGTGTCCGTTTGTGTCCGTTTGTGTCCGTTTGTGTCGTTTGTGTCCGTTTGTGTCCGTTTGTGTCCGTTTGTGTCCGTTTGTGTCCGTTTGTGTCCGTTTGTGTCCGTTTGTGTCCGTTGTGTCCGTTTGTGTCCGTTTGTGTCCGTTTGTGTCCGTTTGTGTCCGTTTGTGTCCGTTTGTGTCCGTTTGTGTCCGTTTGTGTCCGTTTGTGTCCGTTTGTGTCCGTTTGTGTCCGTTTGTGTCCGTTTGTGTCCGTTTGTGTCCGTTTGTGTCCGTTTGTGTCCGTTTGTGTCCGTTTGTGTCCGTTTGTGTCCGTTTGTGTCCGTTTGTGTCCGTTTGTGTCCGTTTGTGTCCGTTTTGTGTCCGTTTGTGTCCGTTTGTGTCCGTTTGTGTCCGTTTGTGTCCGTTTGTGTCCGTTTGTTCCGTTTTGTGTCCGTTTGTGTCCGTTTGTGTCCGTTTGTGTCCGTTTGTGTCCGTTTGTGTCCGTTTGTGTCCGTTTGTGTCCGTTTGTGTCCGTTTGTGTCCGTTTGTGTCCGTTTGTGTCCGTTTGTGTCCGTTTGTGTCCGTTTGTGTCCGTTTGTGTCCGTTTGTGTCCGTTTGTGTCCGTTTGTGTCCGTTTGTGTCCGTTTGTGTCCGTTTGTGTCCGTTTGTGTCCGTTTGTGTCCCGTTTGTGTCCGTTTGTGTCCGTTTGTGTCCGTTTGTGTCCGTTTGTGTCCGTTTGTGTCCGTTTGTGTCCGTTTGTGTCCGTTTGTGTCCGTTTGTGTCCGTTGTGTCCGTTTGTGTCCGTTTGTGTCCGTTTGTGTCCGTTTGTGTCCGTTTGTGTCCGTTTGTGTCCGTTTGTGTCCGTTTGTGTCCGTTTGTGTCCGTTTGTGTCCGTTTGTGTCCGTTTGTGTCCGTTTGTGTCCGTTTGTGTCCGTTTGTGTCCGTTTGTGTCCGTTTGTGTCCGTTTGTGTCCGTTTGTGTCCGTTTGTGTCCGTTTGTGTCCGTTTGTGTCCGTTTGTGTCCGTTTGTGTCCGTTTGTGTCCGTTTGTGTCCGTTTGTGTCCGTTTGTGTCCGTTTGTGTCCGTTTGTGTCCGTTTGTGTCCGTTTGTGTCCGTTTGTGTCCGTTTGTGTCCGTTTGTGTCCGTTTGTGTCCGTTTGTGTCCGTTTGTGTCCGTTTGTGTCCGTTTGTGTCCGTTTGTGTCCGTTTGTGTCCGTTTGTGTCCGTTTGTGTCCGTTTGTGTCCGTTTGTGTCCGTTTGTGTCCGTTTGTGTCCGTTTGTGTCCGTTTGTTCCGTTTGTGTCCGTTTGTGTCCGTTTGTGTCCGTTTGTGTCCGTTGTGTCCGTTTGTGTCCGTTTGTGTCCGTTTGTGTCCGTTTGTGTCCGTTTGTGTCCGTTTGTGTCCGTTTGTGTCCGTTTGTGTCCGTTTGTGTCCGTTTGTGTCCGTTTGTGTCCGTTTGTGTCCGTTTGTGTCCGTTTGTGTCCGTTTGTGTCCGTTTGTGTCCGTTTGTGTCCGTTTGTGTCCGTTTGTGTCCGTTTGTGTCCGTTTGTTCCGTTTGTGTCCGTTTGTGTCCGTTTGTGTCCGTTTGTGTCCGTTTGTGTCCGTTTGTGTCCGTTTGTGTCCGTTTGTGTCCGTTTGTGTCCGTTTGTGTCCGTTTGTGTCCGTTTGTGTCCGTTTGTGTCCGTTTGTGTCCGTTTTGTTCCGTTTGTGTCCGTTTGTGTCCGTTTGTGTCCGTTTGTGTCCGTTTGTGTCCGTTTGTGTCCGTTTGTGTCCGTTTGTGTCCGTTTTGTGTCCGTTTGTGTCCGTTTGTGTCCGTTTGTGTCCGTTTGTGTCCGTTTGTGTCCGTTTGTGTCCGTTTGTGTCCGTTTGTGTCCGTTTGTGTCCGTTTGTGTCCGTTTGTGTCCGTTTGTGTCCGTTTGTGTCCGTTTGTGTCCGTTTGTGTCCGTTTGTGTCCGTTTGTGTCCGTTTGTGTCCGTTTGTGTCCGTTTGTGTCCGTTTGTGTCCGTTTGTGTCCGTTTGTGTCCGTTTGTGTCCGTTTGTGTCCGTTTGTGTCCGTTTGTGTCCGTTTGTGTCCGTTTGTGTCGTTTGTGTCCGTTTGTGTCCGTTTGTGTCCGTTTGTGTCCGTTTGTGTCCGTTTGTGTCCGTTTGTGTTTTTTGTTTGTGTCCGTTTTGTTTTTGTGTCCGTTTGTGTCCGTTTGTGTCCGTTTGTGTCCGTTTGTGTCCGTTTGTGTCCGTTTGTGTCCGTTTGTGTCCGTTTGTGTCCGTTTGTGTCCGTTTGTGTCCGTTTGTGTCCGTTTTGTGTCCGTTTGTGTCCGTTTGTGTCCGTTTGTGTCCGTTTGTGTCCGTTTGTGTCCGTTTGTGTCCGTTTGTGTCCGTTTGTGTCCGTTTGTCCGTTTGTGTCCGTTTGTGTCCGTTTGTGTCCGTTTGTGTCCGTTTGTGTCCGTTTGTGTCCGTTTGTGTCCGTTTGTGTCCGTTTGTGTCCGTTTGTGTCCGTTTGTGTCCGTTTGTGTCCGTTTGTGTCCGTTTGTGTCCGTTTGTGTCCGTTTGTGTCCGTTTGTGTCCGTTTGTGTCCGTTTGTGTCCGTTTGTGTCCGTTTGTGTCCGTTTGTGTCCGTTTGTGTCCGTTTGTGTCCGTTTGTGTCCGTTTGTGTCCGTTTGTGTCCGTTTGTGTCCGTTTGTGTCCGTTTGTGTCCGTTTGTGTCCGTTTGTGTCCGTTTGTGTCCGTTTGTGTCCGTTTGTGTCCGTTTGTGTCCGTTTGTGTCCGTTTGTGTCCGTTTGTGTCCGTTTGTGTCCGTTTGTGTCCGTTTGTGTCCGTTTGTGTCCGTTTGTGTCCGTTTGTGTCCGTTTGTGTCCGTTTGTGTCCGTTTGTGTCCGTTTGTGTCCGTTTGTGTCCGTTTGTGTCCGTTTGTGTCCGTTTGTGTCCGTTTGTGTCCGTTTGTGTCCGTTTGTGTCCGTTTGTGTCCGTTTGTGTCCGTTTGTGTCCGTTTGTGTCCGTTTGTGTCCGTTTGTGTCCGTTTGTGTCCGTTTGTGTCCGTTTGTGTCCGTTTGTGTCCGTTTGTGTCCGTTTGTGTCCGTTTGTGTCCGTTTGTGTCCGTTTGTGTCCGTTTGTGTCCGTTTGTGTCCGTTTGTGTCCGTTTGTGTCCGTTTGTGTCCGTTTGTGTCCGTTTGTGTCCGTTTGTGTCCGTTTGTGTCCGTTTGTGTCCGTTTGTGTCCGTTTGTGTCCGTTTGTGTCCGTTTGTGTCCGTTTGTGTCCGTTTGTGTCCGTTTGTGTCCGTTTGTGTCCGTTTGTGTCCGTTTGTGTCCGTTTGTGTCCGTTTGTGTCCGTTTGTGTCCGTTTGTGTCCGTTTGTGTCCGTTTGTGTCCGTTTGTGTCCGTTTGTGTCCGTTTGTGTCCGTTTGTGTCCGTTTGTGTCCGTTTGTGTCCGTTTGTGTCCGTTTGTGTCCGTTTGTGTCCGTTTGTGTCCGTTTGTGTCCGTTTGTGTCCGTTTGTGTCCGTTTGTGTCCGTTTGTGTCCGTTTGTGTCCGTTTGTGTCCGTTTGTGTCCGTTTGTGTCCGTTTGTGTCCGTTTGTGTCCGTTTGTGTCCGTTTGTGTCCGTTTGTGTCCGTTTGTGTCCGTTTGTGTCCGTTTGTGTCCGTTTGTGTCCGTTTGTGTCCGTTTGTGTCCGTTTGTGTCCGTTTGTGTCCGTTTGTGTCCGTTTGTGTCCGTTTGTGTCCGTTTGTGTCCGTTTGTGTCCGTTTGTGTCCGTTTGTGTCCGTTTGTGTCCGTTTGTGTCCGTTTGTGTCCGTTTGTGTCCGTTTGTGTCCGTTTGTGTCCGTTTGTGTCCGTTTGTGTCCGTTTGTGTCCGTTTGTGTCCGTTTGTGTCCGTTTGTGTCCGTTTGTGTCCGTTTGTGTCCGTTTGTGTCCGTTTGTGTCCGTTTGTGTCCGTTTGTGTCCGTTTGTGTCCGTTTGTGTCCGTTTGTGTCCGTTTGTGTCCGTTTGTGTCCGTTTGTGTCCGTTTGTGTCCGTTTGTGTCCGTTTGTGTCCGTTTGTGTCCGTTTGTGTCCGTTTGTGTCCGTTTGTGTCCGTTTGTGTCCGTTTGTGTCCGTTTGTGTCCGTTTGTGTCCGTTTGTGTCCGTTTGTGTCCGTTTGTGTCCGTTTGTGTCCGTTTGTGTCCGTTTGTGTCCGTTTGTGTCCGTTTGTGTCCGTTTGTGTCCGTTTGTGTCCGTTTGTGTCCGTTTGTGTCCGTTTGTGTCCGTTTGTGTCCGTTTGTGTCCGTTTGTGTCCGTTTGTGTCCGTTTGTGTCCGTTTGTGTCCGTTTGTGTCCGTTTGTGTCCGTTTGTGTCCGTTTGTGTCCGTTTGTGTCCGTTTGTGTCCGTTTGTGTCCGTTTGTGTCCGTTTGTGTCCGTTTGTGTCCGTTTGTGTCCGTTTGTGTCCGTTTGTGTCCGTTTGTGTCCGTTTGTGTCCGTTTGTGTCCGTTTGTGTCCGTTTGTGTCCGTTTGTGTCCGTTTGTGTCCGTTTGTGTCCGTTTGTGTCCGTTTGTGTCCGTTTGTGTCCGTTTGTGTCCGTTTGTGTCCGTTTGTGTCCGTTTGTGTCCGTTTGTGTCCGTTTGTGTCCGTTTGTGTCCGTTTGTGTCCGTTTGTGTCCGTTTGTGTCCGTTTGTGTCCGTTTGTGTCCGTTTGTGTCCGTTTGTGTCCGTTTGTGTCCGTTTGTGTCCGTTTGTGTCCGTTTGTGTCCGTTTGTGTCCGTTTGTGTCCGTTTGTGTCCGTTTGTGTCCGTTTGTGTCCGTTTGTGTCCGTTTGTGTCCGTTTGTGTCCGTTTGTGTCCGTTTGTGTCCGTTTGTGTCCGTTTGTGTCCGTTTGTGTCCGTTTGTGTCCGTTTGTGTCCGTTTGTGTCCGTTTGTGTCCGTTTGTGTCCGTTTGTGTCCGTTTGTGTCCGTTTGTGTCCGTTTGTGTCCGTTTGTGTCCGTTTGTGTCCGTTTGTGTCCGTTTGTGTCCGTTTGTGTCCGTTTGTGTCCGTTTGTGTCCGTTTGTGTCCGTTTGTGTCCGTTTGTGTCCGTTTGTGTCCGTTTGTGTCCGTTTGTGTCCGTTTGTGTCCGTTTGTGTCCGTTTGTGTCCGTTTGTGTCCGTTTGTGTCCGTTTGTGTCCGTTTGTGTCCGTTTGTGTCCGTTTGTGTCCGTTTGTGTCCGTTTGTGTCCGTTTGTGTCCGTTTGTGTCCGTTTGTGTCCGTTTGTGTCCGTTTGTGTCCGTTTGTGTCCGTTTGTGTCCGTTTGTGTCCGTTTGTGTCCGTTTGTGTCCGTTTGTGTCCGTTTGTGTCCGTTTGTGTCCGTTTGTGTCCGTTTGTGTCCGTTTGTGTCCGTTTGTGTCCGTTTGTGTCCGTTTGTGTCCGTTTGTGTCCGTTTGTGTCCGTTTGTGTCCGTTTGTCCGTTTGTGTCCGTTTGTGTCCGTTTGTGTCCGTTTGTGTCCGTTTGTGTCCGTTTGTGTCCGTTTGTGTCCGTTTGTGTCCGTTTGTGTCCGTTTGTGTCCGTTTGTGTCCGTTTGTGTCCGTTTGTGTCCGTTTGTGTCCGTTTGTGTCCGTTTGTGTCCGTTTGTGTCCGTTTGTGTCCGTTTGTGTCCGTTTGTGTCCGTTTGTGTCCGTTTGTGTCCGTTTGTGTCCGTTTGTGTCCGTTTGTGTCCGTTTGTGTCCGTTTGTGTCCGTTTGTGTCCGTTTGTGTCCGTTTGTGTCCGTTTGTGTCCGTTTGTGTCCGTTTGTGTCCGTTTGTGTCCGTTTGTGTCCGTTTGTGTCCGTTTGTGTCCGTTTGTGTCCGTTTGTGTCCGTTTGTGTCCGTTTGTGTCCGTTTGTGTCCGTTTGTGTCCGTTTGTGTCCGTTTGTGTCCGTTTGTGTCCGTTTGTGTCCGTTTGTGTCCGTTTGTGTCCGTTTGTGTCCGTTTGTGTCCGTTTGTGTCCGTTTGTGTCCGTTTGTGTCCGTTTGTGTCCGTTTGTGTCCGTTTGTGTCCGTTTGTGTCCGTTTGTGTCCGTTTGTGTCCGTTTGTGTCCGTTTGTGTCCGTTTGTGTCCGTTTGTGTCCGTTTGTGTCCGTTTGTGTCCGTTTGTGTCCGTTTGTGTCCGTTTGTGTCCGTTTGTGTCCGTTTGTGTCCGTTTGTGTCCGTTTGTGTCCGTTTGTGTCCGTTTGTGTCCGTTTGTGTCCGTTTGTGTCCGTTTGTGTCCGTTTGTGTCCGTTTGTGTCCGTTTGTGTCCGTTTGTGTCCGTTTGTGTCCGTTTGTGTCCGTTGTGTCCGTTTGTGTCCGTTTGTGTCCGTTTTGTCCGTTTGTGTCCGTTTGTGTCCGTTTGTGTCCGTTTGTGTCCGTTTGTGTCCGTTTGTGTCCGTTTGTGTCCGTTTGTGTCCGTTTGTGTCCGTTTGTGTCCGTTTGTGTCCGTTTGTGTCCGTTTGTGTCCGTTTGTGTCCGTTTGTGTCCGTTTGTGTCCGTTTGTCCGTTTGTGTCCGTTTGTGTCCGTTTGTGTCCGTTTGTGTCCGTTTGTCCGTTTGTGTCCGTTTGTGTCCGTTTGTGTCCGTTTGTGTCCGTTTGTGTCCGTTTGTGTCCGTTTGTGTCCGTTTGTGTCCGTTTGTGTCCGTTTGTGTCCGTTTGTGTCCGTTTGTGTCCGTTTGTGTCCGTTTGTGTCCGTTTGTGTCCGTTGTGTCCGTTTGTGTCCGTTTGTGTCCGTTTGTGTCCGTTTGTGTCCGTTTGTGTCCGTTTGTGTCCGTTTGTGTCCGTTTGTGTCCGTTTGTGTCCGTTTGTGTCCGTTTGTGTCCGTTTGTGTCCGTTTGTGTCCGTTTGTGTCCGTTTGTGTCCGTTTGTGTCCGTTTGTGTCCGTTTGTGTCCGTTTGTGTCCGTTTGTGTCCGTTTGTGTCCGTTTGTGTCCGTTTGTGTCCGTTTGTGTCCGTTTGTGTCCGTTTGTGTCCGTTTGTGTCCGTTTGTGTCCGTTTGTGTCCGTTTGTGTCCGTTTGTGTCCGTTTGTGTCCGTTTGTGTCCGTTTGTGTCCGTTTGTGTCCGTTTGTGTCCGTTTGTGTCCGTTTGTGTCCGTTTGTGTCCGTTTGTGTCCGTTGTGTCCGTTTGTGTCCGTTTGTGTCCGTTTGTGTCCGTTTGTGTCCGTTTGTGTCCGTTTGTGTCCGTTTGTGTCCGTTTGTGTCCTTTGTGTCCGTTTGTGTCCGTTTGTGTCCGTTTGTGTCCGTTTGTGTCCGTTTGTGTCCGTTTGTGTCCGTTTGTGTCCGTTTGTGTCCGTTTGTGTCCGTTTGTGTCCGTTTGTGTCCGTTTGTGTCCGTTTGTGTCCGTTTGTGTCCGTTTGTGTCCGTTTGTGTCCGTTTGTGTCCGTTTGTGTCCGTTTGTGTCCGTTTTGTGTCCGTTTGTGTCCGTTTGTGTCCGTTTGTGTCCGTTTGTGTCCGTTTGTGTCCGTTGTGTCCGTTTGTGTCCGTTTGTGTCCGTTTGTGTCCGTTTGTGTCCGTTTGTGTCCGTTTGTGTCCGTTTGTGTCCGTTTGTGTCCGTTTGTGTCCGTTTGTGTGTCCGTTTGTGTCCGTTTGTGTCCGTTTGTGTCCGTTTGTGTCCGTTTGTGTCCGTTTGTGTCCGTTTGTGTCCGTTTGTGTCCGTTTGTGTCCGTTTGTGTCCGTTTGTGTCCGTTTGTGTCCGTTTGTGTCCGTTTGTGTCCGTTTGTGTCCGTTTGTGTCCGTTTGTGTCCGTTTGTGTCCGTTTGTGTCCGTTTGTGTCCGTTTGTGTCCGTTTGTGTCCGTTTGTGTCCGTTTGTGTCCGTTTGTGTCCGTTTGTGTCCGTTTGTGTCCGTTTGTGTCCGTTTTGTCCGTTTGTGTCCGTTTGTGTCCGTTTGTGTCCGTTTGTGTCCGTTTGTGTCCGTTTGTGTCCGTTTGTGTCCGTTTGTGTCCGTTTGTGTCCGTTTGTGTCCGTTTGTGTCCGTTTGTGTCCGTTTGTGTCCGTTTGTGTCCGTTTGTGTCCGTTTGTGTCCGTTTGTGTCCGTTTGTGTCCGTTTGTGTCCGTTTGTGTCCGTTTGTGTCCGTTTGTGTCCGTTTGTGTCCGTTTGTGTCCGTTTTGTCCGTTTGTGTCCGTTTGTGTCCGTTTGTGTCCGTTTGTGTCCGTTTGTGTCCGTTTGTGTCCGTTTGTGTCCGTTTGTGTCCGTTTGTGTCCGTTTGTGTCCGTTTGTGTCCGTTTGTGTCCGTTTGTGTCCGTTTGTGTCCGTTTGTGTCCGTTTGTGTCCGTTTGTGTCCGTTTGTGTCCGTTTGTGTCCGTTTGTGTCCGTTTGTGTCCGTTTGTGTCCGTTTGTGTCCGTTTGTGTCCGTTTGTGTCCGTTTGTGTCCGTTTGTGTCCGTTTGTGTCCGTTTGTGTCCGTTTGTGTCCGTTTGTGTCCGTTGTGTCCGTTTGTGTCCGTTTGTGTCCGTTTGTGTCCGTTTGTGTCCGTTTGTGTCCGTTTGTGTCCGTTTGTGTCCGTTTGTGTCCGTTTGTGTCCGTTTGTGTCCGTTTGTGTCCGTTTGTGTCCGTTTTGTCCGTTTGTGTCCGTTTGTGTCCGTTTGTGTCCGTTTGTGTCCGTTTGTGTCCGTTTGTGTCCGTTTGTGTCCGTTTGTGTCCGTTGTGTCCGTTTGTGTCCGTTTGTGTCCGTTTGTGTCCGTTTGTGTCCGTTTGTGTCCGTTTGTGTCCGTTTGTGTCCGTTTGTGTCCGTTTGTGTCCGTTTGTGTCCGTTTGTGTCCGTTTGTGTCCGTTTGTGTCCGTTTGTGTCCGTTTGTGTCCGTTTGTGTCCGTTTGTGTCCGTTTGTGTCCGTTTGTGTCCGTTTGTGTCCGTTTGTGTCGTTTGTGTCCGTTTGTGTCCGTTTGTGTCCGTTTGTGTCCGTTTGTGTCCGTTTGTGTCCGTTTGTGTCCGTTTGTGTCCGTTTGTGTCCGTTTGTGTCCGTTTGTGTCCGTTTGTGTCCGTTTGTGTCCGTTTGTGTCCGTTTGTGTCCGTTTGTGTCCGTTTGTGTCCGTTTGTGTCCGTTTGTGTCCGTTTGTGTCCGTTTGTGTCCGTTTGTCCGTTTGTGTCCGTTTGTGTCCGTTTGTGTCCGTTTGTGTCCGTTTGTGTCCGTTTGTGTCCGTTTGTGTCCGTTTGTGTCCGTTTGTGTCCGTTTGTGTCCGTTTGTGTCCGTTTGTGTCCGTTTGTGTCCGTTTGTGTCCGTTTGTGTCCGTTTGTGTCCGTTTGTGTCCGTTTGTGTCCGTTTGTGTCCGTTTGTGTCCGTTTGTGTCCGTTTGTGTCCGTTTGTGTCCGTTTGTGTCCGTTTGTGTCCGTTTGTGTCCGTTTGTGTCCGTTTGTGTCCGTTTGTGTCCGTTGTGTCCGTTTGTGTCCGTTTGTGTCCGTTTGTGTCCGTTTGTGTCCGTTTGTGTCCGTTTGTGTCCGTTTGTGTCCGTTTGTGTCCGTTTGTGTCCGTTTGTGTCCGTTGTGTCCGTTTGTGTCCGTTTGTGTCCGTTTGTGTCCGTTTGTGTCCGTTTGTGTCCGTTTGTGTCCGTTTGTGTCCGTTTGTGTCCGTTTGTGTCCGTTTGTGTCCGTTTGTGTCCGTTTGTGTCCGTTTGTGTCCGTTTGTGTCCGTTTGTGTCCGTTTGTGTCCGTTTGTGTCCGTTTGTGTCCGTTTGTGTCCGTTTGTGTCCGTTTGTGTCCGTTTGTGTCCGTTGTGTCCGTTTGTGTCCGTTTGTGTCCGTTTTGTCCGTTTGTGTCCGTTGTGTCCGTTTGTGTCCGTTTGTGTCCGTTTGTGTCCGTTTGTGTCCGTTTGTGTCCGTTTGTGTCCGTTTTGTGTCCGTTTGTGTCCGTTTGTGTCCGTTTGTGTCCGTTTGTGTCCGTTTGTGTCCGTTTGTGTCCGTTTGTGTCCGTTTGTGTCCGTTTGTGTCCTTTGTGTCCGTTTGTGTCCGTTTGTGTCCGTTTGTGTCCGTTTGTGTCCGTTTGTGTCCGTTTGTGTCCGTTTGTGTCCGTTTGTGTCCGTTTGTGTCCGTTTGTGTCCGTTTGTGTCCGTTTGTGTCCTTTGTGTCCGTTTGTGTCCGTTTGTGTCCGTTTGTGTCCGTTTGTGTCCGTTTGTGTCCGTTTGTGTCCGTTTGTGTCCGTTTGTGTCCGTTTGTGTCCGTTTGTGTCCGTTTGTGTCCGTTTGTGTCCGTTTGTGTCCGTTTGTGTCCGTTTGTGTCCGTTTGTGTCCGTTTGTGTCCGTTTGTGTCCGTTTGTGTCCGTTTGTGTCCGTTTGTGTCCGTTTTGTGTCCGTTTGTGTCCGTTTGTGTCCGTTTTGTGTCCGTTTGTGTCCGTTTGTGTCCGTTTGTGTCCGTTTGTTCCGTTTGTGTCCGTTTGTGTCCGTTTGTGTCCGTTTGTGTCCGTTTGTGTCCGTTTGTGTCCGTTTGTGTCCGTTTGTGTCCGTTTGTGTCCGTTTGTGTCCGTTTGTGTCCGTTTGTGTCCGTTTGTGTCCGTTTGTGTCCGTGTGTCCGTTGTGTCCGTTTGTGTCCG
The DNA here is from genome assembly GCA_900893395.1 of Euglena gracilis. Classification (NCBI taxonomy): domain Eukaryota; phylum Euglenozoa; class Euglenophyceae; order Euglenales; family Euglenaceae; genus Euglena; species Euglena gracilis. Next base: position 12,543 of record CAAHFI010086724.1, read on the forward strand.
TTTTGTCCGTTTTGTGTCCGTTTGTGTCCGTTTGTGTCCGTTTGTGTCCGTTTGTTTCCGTTTTGTTTTTGTTTTTTTTTTGTTTTTGTTTTGTTCCGTTTTGTTTTTTTTTTTTTTGTTTTGTTTTTTTTTTTTTTTTGTTTTTTTTTTTTTTTTTGTTTTTGTTTTTGTTTTGTCTTGTTTGTTTTTTTTTTTTTTTTTTTTTTTTTTTTTTTTGTTTTTGTGTTTTTTTTTGTTGTTTTTTTTTTTTTTTTTTTGTGTCCGTTTGTGTCCGTTTGTGTCCGTTTGTGTCCGTTTGTGTCGTTTGTGTCCGTTTGTGTCCGTTTGTGTCCGTTTGTGTCCGTTTGTGTCCGTTTGTGTCCGTTTGTGTCCGTTTGTGTCCGTTTGTGTCCGTTTGTGTCCGTTTGTGTCCGTTTGTGTCCGTTTGTGTCCGTTTGTGTCCGTTTGTGTCCGGTTGTGTCCGTTTGTGTCCGTTTGTGTCCGTTTGTGTCCGTTGTGTCCGTTTGTGTCCGTTTGTGTCCGTTTGTGTCCGTTTGTGTCCGTTTGTGTCCGTTTGTGTCCGTTTGTGTCCGTTTGTGTCCGTTGTGTCCGTTGTGTCCGTTTGTGTCCGTTTGTGTCCGTTTGTGTCCGTTTGTGTCGTTTGTGTCCGTTTGTGTCCGTTTGTGTCCGTTTGTGTCCGTTTGTGTCCGTTTGTGTCCGTTTGTGTCCGTTTGTGTCCGTTTGTGTCCGTTGTGTCCGTTTGGTGTCCGTTTGTGTCCGTTTGTGTCCGTTTGTGTCCGTTTGTGTCCGTTTGTGTCCGTTTGTGTCCGTTTGTGTCCGTTTGTGTCCGTTTGTGTCCGTTTGTGTCCGTTTGTGTCCGTTTGTGTCCGTTTGTGTCCGTTTGTGTCCGTTTGTGTCCGTTTGTGTCGTTTGTGTCCGTTTGTGTCCGTTTGTGTCCGTTTGTGTCCGTTTGTGTCCGTTTGTGTCCGTTTGTGTCCGTTTGTGTCCGTTTGTGTTTTCCGTTTGTGTCCGTTTGTGTCCGTTTGTGTCCGTTTGTGTCCGTTTTGTCCGTTTGTGTCCGTTTGTGTCCGTTTGTGTCCGTTTGTGTCCGTTTGTGTCCGTTTGTGTCCGTTTGTGTCCGTTTGTGTCCGTTTGTGTCCGTTTGTGTCCGTTTGTGTCCGTTTGTGTCCGTTTGTGTCCGTTTGTGTCCGTTTGTGTCCGTTTGTGTCCGTTTGTGTCCGTTTGTGTCGTTGTGTCCGTTTGTGTCCGTTGTGTCCGTTTGTGTCCGTTTGTGTCGTTTGTGTCCGTTTGTGTCCGTTTGTGTCCGTTTGTGTCCGTTTGTGTCCGTTTTGTCCGTTTGTGTCCGTTTGTGTCCGTTTGTGTCCGTTTGTGTCCGTTTGTGTCCGTTTGTGTCCGTTTGTGTCCGTTTTGTGTCCGTTTGTGTCCGTTTGTGTCCGTTTGTGTCCGTTTGTGTCCGTTTGTGTCCGTTTGGTCCGTTTGTGTCCGTTTGTGTCCGTTTGTGTCCGTTTGTGTCCGTTGTGTCCGTTGTGTCCGTTTGTGTCCGTTTGTGTCCGTTTGTGTCCGTTTGTGTCCGTTTGTGTCCGTTTGTGTCCGTTTCTGTCCGTTTGTGTCCGTTTTGTGTCCGTTTGTGTCCGTTTTGTGTCCGTTTGTGTCCGTTTGTGTCCGTTTGTGTCCGTTTGTGTCCGTTTGTGTCCGTTTGTGTCCGTTTGTGTCCGTTTGTGTCCGTTTGTGTCCGTTTGTGTCCGTTTGTGTCCGTTTGTGTCCGTTTGTGTCCGTTTGTGTCCGTTTGTGTCCGTTTGTGTCCGTTTGTGTCCGTTTGTGTCCGTTTGTGTCCGTTTGTGTCCGTTTGTGTCCGTTTGTGTCGTTTTGTGTCCGTTTGTGTCCGTTTGTGTCCGTTTGTGTCCGTTTGTGTCCGTTTTGTCCGTTTTGTCCGTTTGTGTCCGTTTGTGTCCGTTTGTGTCCGTTTGTGTCCGTTTGTGTCCGTTTGTGTCCGTTTGTGTCCGTTTGTGTCCGTTTGTGTCCGTTTGTGTCCGTTTGTGTCCGTTTGTGTCCGTTTGTGTCCGTTTGTGTCGTTTGTGTCCGTTTGTGTCCGTTTGTGTCCGTTTGTGTCCGTTTGTGTGTCGTTTTGTGTCCGTTTGTGTCCGTTTGTGTCCGTTTGTGTCCGTTTGTGTCCGTTTGTGTCCGTTTGTGTCCGTTGTGTCCGTTTGTGTCCGTTTGTGTCCGTTTGTGTCCGTTTGTGTCCGTTTGTGTCCGTTTGTGTCCGTTTGTGTCCGTTTGTGTCCGTTTTGTCCGTTTTGTCCGTTTGTGTCGTTTGTGTCCGTTTGTGTCCGTTTGTGTCCGTTTGTGTCCGTTTGTGTCCGTTTGTGTCCGTTTGTGTCCGTTTGTGTCCGTTTGTTCCGTTTGTGTCCGTTTGTGTCCGTTTGTGTCCGTTTGTGTCCGTTTGTGTCCGTTTGTGTCCGTTTGTGTCCGTTTGTGTCCGTTTGTGTCCGTTTGTTCCGTTTGTGTCCGTTTGTGTCGTTTGTGTCCGTTTGTGTCCGTTTGTGTCCGTTTGTGTCCGTTTGTGTCCGTTTGTGTCCGTTTGTGTCCGTTTGTGTCCGTTTGTGTCCGTTTGTGTCCGTTTGTGTCCGTTTGTGTCCGTTTGTGTCCGTTTGTGTCCGTTTGTGTCCGTTTGTGTCCGTTTGTGTCCGTTTGTGTCCGTTTGTGTCCGTTTGTGTCCGTTTGTGTCCGTTTGTGTCCGTTTGTGTCCGTTTGTGTCCGTTTGTGTCCGTTTTGTCCGTTTGTGTCCGTTTTGTGTCCGTTTGTGTCCGTTTGTGTCCGTTTGTGTCCGTTTGTGTCCGTTGTGTCCGTTTGTGTCCGTTTGTGTCCGTTTGTGTCCGTTTGTGTCCGTTTGTGTCCGTTTGTGTCCGTTTGTGTCCGTTTGTGTCCGTTTGTGTCCGTTTGTGTCCGTTTGTGTCCGTTTGTGTCCGTTTGTGTCCGTTTGTGTCCGTTTGTGTCCGTTTGTGTCCGTTTGTGTCCGTTTGTGTCCGTTTGTGTCCGTTTGTGTCCGTTTTGTGTCCGTTTGTGTCCGTTTGTGTCCGTTTGTGTCCGTTTGTGTCCGTTTGTGTCCGTTTGTGTCCGTTTGTGTCCGTTTGTGTCCGTTTGTGTCCGTTTGTGTCCGTTTGTGTCCGTTTGTGTCCTTTGTGTCCGTTTGTGTCCGTTTGTGTCCGTTTGTGTCCGTTTGTGTCCGTTTGTGTCCGTTTGTGTCCGTTTGTGTCCGTTTGTGTCCGTTTGTGCCGTTTGTGTCCGTTTGTGTCCCGTTTGTGTCCGTTTGTGTCCGTTTGTGTCGTTTGTGTCCGTTTGTGTCCGTTTGTGTCCGTTTGTGTCCGTTTGTGTCCGTTTTGTGTCCGTTTGTGTCCGTTTGTGTCCGTTTGTGTCCGTTTGTGTCCGTTTGTGTCCGTTTGTGTCCGTTTGTGTCCGTTTGTGTCCGTTTTGTGTCCGTTTGTGTCCGTTTGTGTCCGTTTGTGTCCGTTTGTGTCCGTTTGTGTCCGTTTGTGTCCGTTTGTGTCCGTTTGTGTCCGTTTGTGTCGTTTGTGTCCGTTTGTGTCCGTTTGTGTCCGTTTGTGTCCGTTTGTGTCCGTTTGTGTCCGTTTGTGTCCGTTTGTGTCCGTTTGTGTCGTTTGTGTCCGTTTGTGTCCGTTTGTGTCCGTTTGTGTCCGTTTTGTGTCCGTTTGTGTCCGTTGTGTCCGTTTGTGTCCGTTTTGTCCGTTTGTGTCCGTTTGTGTCGTTTGTGTCCGTTTTTGTGTCCGTTTGTGTCCGTTTGTGTCCGTTTGTGTCCGTTTGTGTCGTTTGTGTCCGTTTGTGTCCGTTTGTGTCCGTTTGTGTCCGTTTGTGTCCGTTTGTGTCCGTTTGTGTCCGTTTGTGTCCGTTTGTGTTTTGTTTTGTCCGTTTGTGTCCGTTTGTGTCCGTTTGTGTCCGTTTGTGTCCGTTTGTGTCCGTTTGTGTCCGTTTGTGTCCGTTTGTGTCCGTTTGTGTCCGTTTGTGTCCGTTTGTGTCCGTTTGTGTCGTTTGTGTCCGTTTGTGGTGTCCGTTTGTGTCCGTTTTGTCGTTTGTGTCCGTTTGTGTCCGTTTGTGTCCGTTTGTGTCGTTTGTGTCCGTTTGTGTCCGTTTGTGTCCGTTTGTGTCCGTTTGTGTCCGTTTGTGTCCGTTTGTGTCGTTTGGTCCGTTTGTGTCCGTTTGTGTCCGTTGTGTCCGTTTGTGACGTTTGTGTCCGTTTGTGTCCGTTTGTGTCCGTTTGTCCGTTTGTGTCGTTTGTGTCCGTTTGTGTCCGTTTGTGTCCGTTTGTGTCCGTTGTGTCCGTTTGTGTCCGTTTGTGTCCGTTTGTGCGTTTGTGTCCGTTTTGTCCGTTTGTGTCCGTTTGTGTCCGTTTGTGTCGTTTGTTCCGTTTGTGTCCGTTTGTGTCCGTTTGTGTCGTTTGTGTCCGTTTGTGTCCGTTTGTGTCCGTTTTGGTGTCCGTTTGTGTCCGTTTGTGTCCGTTTGTGTCCGTTTGCGTCGTTTGTGTCCGTTTTGTTTCCGTTTGTGTCCGTTTGTGTCCGTTTGTGTCGTTTTGTCCGTTTGTGTCCGTTTGTGTCCGTTTGTGTCCGTTTGT
>CAAHFI010086765.1:0-11954 GCA_900893395.1 Euglena gracilis
AAATGCCAAAAAATGACCTGCAGAACACAGTTTTGAAAAAATGATGCATCTGAAACCCCCCAAAAATGCCCCAAACGCCCCCCAAACCCCATTTTTGGCCACTTTGAACACAGTTTTTCAAAAAAATTCGGCGCTTTGCGCCGAAAAATTTTGGGCTGGACCCCCCAAAATGGGCTGGCTGGCTGGGCTAGCAGCACCCCCCCGGCGGGGGGGTGCTGCTGCGGCTGGGCTGGGCCCAAATCGGGGCTGGCTGCAGCCGCCCCCCCGGGGGGGGTTCGCAAAACCTTAGAGAGATATATGCCCCCAAGGTTCTTGGGAGCTTTTTAAATTCTAAAATGGCCCAAAAAGCCTTACATTTGAGTTCCACGAAGCCTCCGAGGGAGGATTCAAATGACCACCAAAAAGGTGACTGACTGGACTTTTCAATTGCAGCGCAACCCTAGGGTTGACAGAAAAATACTTTGAGAAGCAACAGCATGGTTTTTGGATGAGAAAGTTCACAAATGGACAAAAATAAAGACAGAATTCCTTCTCTTCAAAAAAGAAGCCTCGCCTAAAGCTTCTAAATGTGCACCACTAGGTCCATCTGGAAGAAGAAAAGTTCACAGATGCAGAAAGAGATGTGGGTAAATGCACGCTGCATCCAACCCAAACAGCCACGTAGCAAAGGCCTGGCTTTGCCTGATGTCACCAGCAGCGTCGCCAACTTCAGCTGGCCCTTTTCGCACGCAACCCACAATGGGGTGCGGCCATCGTTATCAGCTTTGTCCACCTCCGCTGCTTCAATACTTTTGCTTCCTTGAGTTTGCCCAATTCAGTGCAACAACAACACAGACAATTATGCGTTTTGCATGGAAATGGAACCTTGGGAGGTGAACGAAGGAGGCCATGAAAAATTAGTGTTGAATATGCACCATAAATTGCCTGCCGTGGGATGAATTCATCCAAATTTCTCTTACAAATTTCTCTTTGCATTTGCGTCTACAAACAAAACACATTCCCAAACAAACAGAACATCGGTGTCCCATATTTTGGTCCAGCGCATATGAAGAAGAGTATCATATATTTGAGGCTGCCTGGTTTTTAAGACGTTGGACAAAAATCCTTGAAACAAGCCATTGTAAAGTAACCCTTCCAGAGCGGTTAAATTTTGGGGATCTGTCTGCAACAGGGTTCTTTTATTTGGGGAGAAGGTCAACACAGAACTTGTCCTACCTTGTCCTACCTTGTGGGTTGGCCACCCCAGGGGTTCTTGGGTCTCACTAAATGAAAAATGGTTGTAAATTTCGCTTTTGAAGGATATTTTTGGTGGAAAAAGTTAAATTAAACTCATATGATTTTGGAGGCCTGAAACTTTTTCCATCCTGGGGATCTGGGGGGATTGGCCGGACCTCCCCCATTGGTTTTGGGGGGGGTCTCTGGGGAACCCCCAAAATGTTGGGGGGTCCCACAATTTGGCCACCATTGGGCATCGTTAATTCCAAATATTTACTCAGATTTGCACAAGGAGCCCCCAGGCTGACATCTAGCTCCTGGGCACAAGCAAAATAGCAAAATAATAATATTGTTCTTGTGGGTGTATGCTGGGGAAGATTTTTGGGCCGCAGCAGATTCCGTGTGGCACACGCGTTAACCGGAGCTCTGAGTCCGAGCCTGAAAAAAAAAGAAAGAAAACTCCCTGGCCTGCAGTTGGACGGGGTGGGCACATTTGGAATGGCATCACGGGGGACAGGGTTGGGGAGCAAAAGCATGGACTTGGCCGACAGCAGCAGCTGGGCCACCGCGGTGTTGCCCCTCTCAGCCGTGACGCTCAGCAGCGGCATTTGCCTCTGGCTGTCCCGGTCAGGGGGTTTTGAGAACCATGGGGGAGGGGGGGGGGTGACACCCACCCACCAACTTCCTCAGGGGTGGGGACACCCGTGCCCAACGGGCGGTCAAATGACAAAAGTGTTGGTCCCAACAGGAGCCTTGTTCAGACGGCTTGTTCAAACCATACAATAAAAATGCCAGCCCAAAGAGGGGGTGCAAAAGGTGCGCGGGGAAATGCCCACCACCGGTTCCTTGAAGCGCGGTCCAAGAATGAACAATGATCCCTGGGCCCAGTCCACGTCCACTTTCGCCGCGACGAGGAGGGTCGCCAACTCCAGGTGGCCCTCGTTGCAGGCAAACCACAGCGGCGAAGGGCCCGCCCAGTGTTCATCGCACCACCGCCAGCACCGGTGGCTGGCCACTCCCATGCCTTGGCTCCCCTGGTCGCTGGCGGTGGTGGCGACACTGAGCTTTCCCAGGTTACATCTTAATTGGGCGACCTCTGTCAGCGTGTTTACCCCAACAAATAGAATTGACTTCGGGTAAATTATTACAACCTTTATGTTACTTTGAATTGGTCCCGGCGATTGTTACTTTTTTGGCAGGAGAAATAATCCCCCGTTTAATCCGAGGTACCTGATATGCTCAAAGGCGGTGTTTTTCGGGAATTTGTGCATTCCAAAAGTTATTTTTATGCAGGAGCCTGAATTCTGACTGGTTGACCATATCCACAGAAGGTTGGAGATTGTTGGGAAATTTTTTCGACTTTTTTCCATGCAAATGAGTTGACACGCAATTTCGAACCCAGAACAAACACAATTGGACACCCCTCAAAAGTTCTTTACGGCCAAAATCCAACCCCCCCCCCAATGCATATAACCTATCCCCCTCAAATATACCCCAAACATAAAATACAGGGGTTATATTTGGGAGAGAAATTTATTTTTTTCCCTCTTACATCACACCACGTTGTGAGCAAACTTTTCAGAAAGGTCGTGGATGTGTGGGATGAGCCGGCTGAAAAACTGTGGCTATTTCCCCCTTTCCACTGAAGAAATACCTGTGCAGAAAAAGGTTGCTGAGGCAAAGACACACAGATACACAAAGAAGAAAATGGACGAAGCAAAAGCCTGGCCGTGGCCATCATGCACTGTAGCACCGCCTCAACGTTTCCATCATTGGCAGCTTTGGAGAGGGAAGGATACCAGCATTTTTTCTGTGGCGTCACCGTGTCTTTGCTCTTGAGAGGTATGGGGGGGTTTGACGAAGAGAAAATTTGTTGCCTGTATAACACAATAGTGAACCCTACGGAACACCCTTTGGAATCTCTGAAGGGAGGAATGGAATGGACGGTCAGCGAGCATCAGGGCTGAGTCTGAGAATTCGAAGGGAGTCAACGGGCTGGACCATGAACAGACTAGAGCCAAGAATCGACGGGAGGGGGCCAAAGAAAAGGCACAGCCAATGTCTGCAGGAGGCTGCACAATACCTCCGTGTGGCGGTGCCTGAGAGCGAGGTGGACAGCAGTCTGCCCATCAGCCTCATGTCCCTGCGGCAACAACCCAGATTGGGACGCCCCACCCCGCCAATGATCCCCAAAAGGGGCTTTCTGAATGGCAAATGACACCCACCTGTGTGTGTCCTTTTGTCATTCATCGGTGATTCCGTGTGTTCTGACCTAAATACATTCCGTATTCTACTCAATGCCAAGGCTATCTTGCACCACTGGGGAAGACACATCCGGACGGGAGGGTTGGACGCACAGCCAGGTGAGGTGAGTCCAGGGCATCATCCACCACCACCAGGAGAATGTGAGAGCACATCCTCTTGGAGATTACTGTGGAGTTGGGCGACGAAAAAACGCTGGAATGACGACAAAACAAGCAAATCATTTTTTTTGGAAAAAAATTGAGCGTGTAAGAAAAAATTAACAGCCATTCTGATGTTTGGGGGGGGGGATGTCGTAAAGAAGGTGCTTCGGCCTTCTTCTTTAAAAAAGCCAGAAATATTTCTCTATCGTATTCACCCCAAACCCCATCTCTGCACAGAGCAAGCACCCAACCCCACTTACTTATCAATTCCAGACTTCCACTTCCAAATCAGTGACCAACAATAAATTCAACAATAATCACATTCTTTTTTAACACATTAGAATCGGCTTTCAAGAAAAAAAATTGAATACTGTTATAAACTTTGATGTTAGAGAAATGCTGCATGAGCGCCGAGGGAAAATATTCGCACAGTCCATGCACAAGGAAGGATTCAGGCACCGCAATCTGGCACCCACATGTTTCGTCTCAGGGGGGCATCCAGCCAGGGGCCCGGCATACGGGGGCGTCCGGGGGCGAATACGTGGGGAGTGTCTAGGGGGAAATTTGTTTCATCGCGGGAACAAAAGGTCTGAAATTTCATCAAACATATGGGCAGTTCAGCATCTTTTGATGCACCCTCTAGGGGGCTTGACCTGGGTCAAGTTGCGATAATATACAGGTGGGGGATGAAACTTTCGGGGGGTCAGGGAGAGATATACAGATGTCACGGGGGTCAAGAGCCCTTCACCTTCGGTAATTCCAAGAGAGAGAACATGTCCCAATGACCCAAAACGGGTCAAATGAGCCAAATCGACCAAAAGGGCCAATATGACCATGAACAAACAATTTGAACCAAATTGTGTCAAATTCTGCAAAAAAATTCACCACAACTTACCGACATAGACGTCTTTTCAAAAAAAATTGTTTTGAGAATTCAACATAATTAAAATATTTAGATAAAATCTGAACTCTTTCGCCCTTTGAAGGTTTTTCATGCAATTTAACCCACCTCAAAATATAAAAAATTTGAAATCAACACCAAAATTCTCCCGAAAAGTTTCACTGTCCACAATGGAAACTTGAAAAAGTCCTTTTTGCGGAGGGGGGCAAAACTCAATTGCTCAGGGTCGAATTGCATATACCGAAAGGAGGTCAAATACCCTCCGAGTGGGCATGTGACTATTTGAATGCGTCAACTCAAAAAACTGATGGGGCACAATTTGATCTGAAAATTATTCCATCTCATCAAAATATGACGGAGAAACCAGATATGACCAAATTTCCTTCGAGCCTTTTATTGATCGTTGGCCAGCCAGAAGATATCATCTGCCCTGAGGAAGGAGTGCTACAAAAGCCAACCCATAAAAAATTCTCCAGGGATACCAGGGGGAACGGGGGGCATCTAGGGGATTCCGTGGGCTGTTGGTGCTTGACCGCAATCAACGAGAATGCAGCATTTGACTGCAGCGGCATGATTTGCCTTGGCATGCCATACATTGGCCTCTGCAGCGAGCAACGTGGCCACCACTCCTGGACATCCATGTTGTGCCGCAATACATAGCGCAGTGGAACCACTGGAATCGGTCCATCCCATGCCATAGTGAACTGTGGTATGAAAAGGTATCAAAATATTGAAAAGAAAAGGCAAATAAAAGAGGGATGAAATGAAAAAGGAATTTACTGTAGAAAAGTTGAAACGCACCCCAGAACCTGCCCAGGAAGGTTTCACTGTCAAAAGCATACGTTTGCACTCAAGTATCCCATCACCTCAGAAAATTTCTCCCCTTTCTTTGAAAAAGGCTCTGAAAGATCTACTTTTTGTGGAAAAAGGGCGCTTGAAAAAAACACACGTGAAAGCGATTTGAAAATGGAGAAAAGAATGGGGGATATGGAAAAATTGATAAACAAATTTTGGAGTATTTTTCCATGGTTGCCTTCCATTTTTTTTGTCTCCTGAAAAAAAATTTTGCAAGAGAAGACCTCCACATTATCTTGAATATCTGGGAAAATGGATTGGGCCTGTTTCCTGTATTCATTTTTGTCCTGTGTTTCCCTGTGAAGGACCTCAACACAAAAAACATGGGGCCTCGTTCAAAGCCTGCATTCATCCTGAAGCTAAGCGCGAGGATCAAATACCCATTGGGCAGCAATGGCATGGTCTTGTCCACAGCCACCCTTCCTGACTTCAACATAGTTTTCACTATGCCTGGCTCATACCATTGATTTCCAAAGAAGGAGAAGAAACAATCCCTTCCAAAACATAGATATGCATGTTCATGTATATATCAAAAGACAACAAGCTCTAGAACACCGAAGCACAGAACACAGAAACACCACATTCTGAAAGACCTTGGTCACAGGGCGGGCTGAGACACACGTTCAAAAATCAAACCCTTTGAATACCCACTCCACCATCCAGATGGGCCAAGCCACCCAATAACCTCCCCCTCCCCCGGGGGCGGTCTGCCAAAAACACCAGTCCATCACCCCCCCCCAAGCAATGGTATGGCCTGGATGGCCATACTCCGCGGCCACCCACAACAGAGATGCGGCCTCCTGTGCTTCGGGGCTCCGACTTGCCAGGAAGCGCACAATGTCCCAGTGGTCGTTTTTGGCAGCCACTTGAAGGGCCTGCCCCAAGGCGGAGTGTTTACCATGAAAGAAAGGAGTGCTTTTGTCGCAAGGGGGGATATGCGACAGACGGCTATGGAAGGATTCACAGACATGGAAAATAGGCACCCTACCACATCCCTACCACATGTCTTCAAATACTTGCACAGAAAATGTACACAATCTACATATACACGTCGGGGGGGGGGCATAGACATAAATCAGCCCTGGTCGTCATGCCATTCCCGTCAATGACGTCGAGGGCCACCCCACGTTCTACCTCAACCTCCACGTCGGCCAGGCGGCCTTCCTGAGCCGCCCGGAACAACTCGGCAGTGCCATCCTCAGTGGCAGCCAAAGCCTCAGCAAAAAGGGAAGCATTGGGCGCTGCATTGTAAGAATGAATGCCGTTGAATGGCCAGAAAACAGCAAAAATGATCGAAATATCCTATCTGCCAAGTGCAAGCAAAAGATTGGGTATTCTTGAGTCCAGAAAACTTTAATACTTGTTCATTCAGCAGTGCCTTCTGTTGTGCTTTCTATCGTGTGAATTCTATTTCCTATTGTGCAGGTTCGATTGATTTCATATTTCCACACACACACAACACTTTCCCCTTGTCGGTGCCAACTCGGGCTGGCCTGGCTTCGCAACAGTACAATCCTCAATTCCTGTGAAAAACGGGGCACCAAATGGTGTAATATTCCCCACATGTGTCACCACCATCAAATTCAAAACGTTCGTTAAAGACACGGTGAGATTTCAGCCATTTATCGGGGAAATTTTTAATTCAATTTGTTTGTCGAAAAATTGGACCTGCAATCAAGTCCCTTGGGAACATTGCCCAGTGGCCTCCTGTTCAGATTGTTCAAGCAATTCAGGACGATTTTTTTTTAGAACACAGCCCAGCTTTGGCTTTCAACAAAAACCAATCAGGCCTCTAAAGGTTTTCCGTTTTTTTTCCTTCGAAAACACTGGTGCCAGCAAAATAAAAAACAAATGGAAAAATTAAGGCTGTGATTGGAAAAAAAATTAGGGGGTAACCTCCCTTCAAAACGGAGGGGATACCCCCACCTAAGCAACAGGGGGAAAATGGATGGGATACCCCCGCCCAAATTGGGACTTTTTCGGGATTTTCTGGCCCAATCCCCCCCGAAATCATGTTTTCGGCCATTTTTTTCAGTGTTTTTGTGAGTCAATAAGTCAAAAAAAAAACCCTCAAAATCCAATACATTTGATCCATACATGTATTTACTGTCTCCTGGCACCGCAGGTGCCAGTGTAGGAAGGAAATTTGCGATCAAAATGGATTGTTTCCTGTCAGGGGGACTTGTGCATGAGGGGGGGGGACCATTTCCAGACAGGAGTGCAGGGGGCACTTAAGCAAATTCGTTGGCCAAATAATCAAGCAATGGGGTAAAATGCTACTTCTGCGAATCGCCAAAAGCGAAATGAGCGAGTTTGGAATTCACCGAATACAAATAAATACACATATTACAACATTTTTTAATCTGCAATGTATAATATTCCACTCCCAGAAAACCTTTCCACCAATGCAGGTCACGAAAGTCTTAAACAAACCCAGGTGGTTTTCTCAAACGATAGCAATGTAACAGCCAAGAAGAATTGATGTTGGGATGCCCAGGTCTCGGAATTTCGTCAGAGACGGTTGCGGCATCTGCTGTTCCATGGATGCTGTTGTGCGATCCAAAATGGTGCACGACCACTTCCGCAAGCACACACCCACGTCACCCACATTGTCCACAACGTCCGCTTGGCCGTCCTGCTGCCCGACAAACAGCAGTGTGGAGGGGTCCATCTCACAGGCAGCCCGAAGTCGGCCGTCAACTGCTTGTGGCTAGGATTTCTTTTACCGAACCACCCTGGGTGGTTCTCGTGGGGGTCAGCAGCGTTTGAAGTAAAAGATGGGGGGGGGGTGTAAGATGCACCTCCATTTTGGTCCAATGAGGAAGTGGATGGCACAATCAGCCGAATGAAGACACGTTATTTTTTGGCATGCAACCACGGGCTGGTTTGGCTCAGCGGCAGTGCAGTTCTCCTTTCCTGCAGGTGGGAGGGGGAGACACCAACAATGAAAATCAAAACAAAAGGGAGGAGGGAAACAAGGAAAGAAACAATGGAAAAATGCTGCCGCTGTTTGCCGCTCCTCGGCCTAGGCCAAAACCATTCAGGTACCGTCAAAATCCAATTAGTCACCCCCACCCCACCCCAGTGGGGATCTCAGTGGTTAACCAGTGAGTACGCGACTATAAGGGTCTCCATGGTGGTATTTCCCCCAGAGTGGGGGGGGGGGTGTCTTGGGACACCACACCCAGGGGGGATGGGAATGAGGTGTAATGTGTGCTTTTGTGGGGTCAGGCAATTAAGGTTGATGAAATTTATGACTCTGCTTATCGGAATGTATGATGCTGGTGCCTCACTGCGCTCTCCTCCTCCTTTCGCCATTTTTGTTGTTTTACCCCAAAAAGGCTAGAAATTACCCAAGGACACCCAGATAAATCCATCAATGACCTAGAAAGACAAAAAAATGCCCAAAACGCTTACAAAGAGAACCAAACGCGGTCCAAGAAGATCCCATAAACCCTAACCCTAACCCCCCCAAAAAAGCTCAAAGTGGCCCTCCCCAGAATTAAAATCACAATGACCAGGATGTTGCCGAAAATTCCAAAACATTAGACTGAGAATGACACCAAAAAAGACCCAAAATTACCCCAAAATATTCCAAAAATGTCCAACAGCGGCTCAAAAATGGCTTAAATCAGCTTAAACTGCCCACAGCATTTGTGTGGAGGGAGAAATTGCTTAAATTTTTATGATAGCTCGGTCAATCTTCTCTGGATCGCCTTGGGTCACCTGGTTCAATGGGGTTTATTTAGGTGCTCGGTTGTTGGGACCAAGGGGCTAATCCAAAAAAAAGAAAAAAAGAAAAGAAACGAAAAAAATAGGGGCATGCGGCCCAATATTTGATCGTGTATGAGGATTCACATAAAACTTAGCTGCGTTGTGCTCATTGTGCTCAAATAAAGAATGGGTAGGGATTTGCAAGGAAGGGGCTCCAGGCGACATTCCATACTTTTTCCAGGGCTGAATGTCAGAAATTTTAAAGCCTGAACTATCCCTCCTATCCCTGTCTTTAAGAAACCAGAACTTAGGCGGCCTAATTCGCACTTAAGCTTTTTTCTTTTTATTTGCGCACTTGCGCAAATTTACGAATTTTTTGATTCTGCTTTGTTTCGGCTGTGAAGGTCAGGGGGGTTTGAAAACACGTTGACAAGAGAGTGCAAAAAATGAGCGAATTTCTGATTTTGGCTGGGAGACCCCCGGGACTTTGGCGAAAAATGGTGTTTTTGGGGTGTACCAAAATAGACGTTGTACGTCGAAACCCCCGGGACCCTGCCGGCCCACAGTGAAAAAAACGCAAAAAAGCACCATAGGAACGGGACCTTTACTGCCCCTGTTGCTTCTTTCAGCTGTGTCCCCGGGTGTGCCCGAGCTGCCGGCGGTGTGAGTCCTGGGTGTTTGGCGGACTGCTTTGCTTGCGGCGCCTTGGTGTGGTGTTTTGGGGCCGTTTGTTAAAGCGCGGGGAGGAGGTGCCGGGGGGGTGTGGGTGTGGTGTGACCAAGCCGGCGACAAGGACACAGGGGAAGGAAGGTGAGTACGGGGTGTTTGGCAAGGGATGTGCAGGGGGGAAGAAATGGGGTCCGCAGGGAATGAGGGGAATAAAGGGGAACGGGTGTCTCCCACCCGGCTTATACCCGGAATGCGCAGAACCAGTTGTGTGGCAGAGAACCCTGCAGGAGAAGCCCAACACTGGAAGGACAAAATTGTGTTTATGGGCGCAAATGCGCGCACCAACATGTTTATGTTGATGCGCGCTGCGCGCATCAACATAATTTTGTCCTTCTGGGATTGGGCTTTGGCACCCATGAACTGACGCAGTTGAAAAACTGCGTGACATAGAGGCCCCGAGGGTCCGGACTGACGGGCCATCCAGTTGGTGAGTTTGCCACATTGTTTGTCAACGGCGCAAGCTTATGGGCGCAAATGCGCGCTCAAACAAAAATTATGTTTTATGCGCGCATTTGCGCAAATGCGCGCATAAACACAATTGTTTTTATTTGTGCGCGCATTTGCGCCCATAAACACAAATAAGAACGGTGTGACGGAAACACAACCGTCAAACACTGACAGCAGATGTGGTTTATTTGCGCATTTGCACGCATCACATTGTTTGTGGGCGCAAATGCACAAATAAACTGCATGAAGAAACAGCACAATTTACTATGTTTATTTGCGCATTTGCGCCCACAAACAACGTGATGCGTGCAAATGCGCAAATAAACAACTAATGGAGGAGTAGAAAACAATTGCATTTGCCTCTCCTGCAACCACCCTTAGTGGCTTCTGAATGGGTTGAAAGCAAATGACCACACCGTCTCCTCCGGTATATGGTGTTATTGTGCCGTTTTTTGACCATTGACAGATGATTGATGATTGACAGATGGAGACATAGGATCTCTTGAAGTTGCGTGCATAGCCACCCAGTAACGGTACACGTCCACCGGCCCCTATTTTTGGGTCCCAAGGGCCCTGCCGCTGACCTGCGGCCTGGGTTCCGCTGCTAAAGCCCCATCAGCTGCTGATGCTTCAGCACCCATCAGACCGGCATCCACCTCCCAGGTGCAACAACACACACGGAAGCGGCCACGTTATACCCCGCAACCGGGGTGTAAGACTGGGGGGACGACGTGGTGCCAGTGCATGGCAACCAGCATCCGAAGAGAGGTAGCCCTCAAGCACCCGTTCCTTTGGATGCAAGGAAGTGTTGAACCTTTACCCCTGGTTTGGTTGCATCAAAGCTGTGGGACCCACTCCCCCCAAATTATGCACAAAAACCGGTGCTTTTTACGTTTGAGGGAAAAATGGCAAAGAAAACCGTAAAACGGACTCCGGCCCGACACGTCCCGGGTATTTCAGGTGCCAAATTTTGTCTTCTTGTAACGCAGTCCTGTTGCAGAAAAGGTGTCCAACAATCACAGGTCGTTTGCATGTCATCAATTCATGATGTTTAACTGCTAAACAGATGACGCCAAAACAACAGGTCGTGTGGGCCGGGTAACAGCAGTGCAAATGTATACACATAAGACGGCAAATTTTGGCCAGTCAAATGCCGTGTTCCAGTGAACACTCCACACCACCTCTCACCACAAATTTCATCAGCATGTAATTGTGGTGCAAATCATTAGTTGGCGTGAGGAGTTGCGTTCGCCAGCTGTCACGGAGGAGGAGATGGTATCGCACAACTGATATGTGTTGATGCGCGCATTTGCGCAAATAAACATAACTTTGTTTGTGTGTGCAAAGGCTCCTACAAACACATCATTTTGAAGCGGTGTATTAAATGTTTGTGCGCGCATTTGCGCAAATGCGCGCACAAACGTAATTGTGTTTATTTGTGCAACTGCGCGCACCAACACCCCCATCACGTTTTTAAACCTCGTAGGGCCATGGTCCTCATTGGTGTCTTTTAAATAAACATAAACGTGTTGGTGCGCGCATTTGCGCAAATGCGCACACCACCAAATGTGTTGGTGCGCGCATTTGCGCCCAGCAACACGTCATTTTATCATCATCGGTTTGTGTTTTATTTGCGCAAATGCGTCAACAAACACAATTGTCTTTATTTGCGCAATTGCGCGCATAAA
>CAAHFI010087688.1:0-14434 GCA_900893395.1 Euglena gracilis
TTGCTCAAATGAATTTCAAACAGTATAGCCCTCCTTGCTTGAAGGAAAGTTTCTCCTCCTCAAAAATTAAGGGCCGAAAGAAGGTACTCGACCAACTGCTCAGGTACTCTCCATTTTTGTTGATTGCTCACCCTCCTTCCGTTTCCCCCCAATTGGTCTTCGTGAACCAGCCCACCCCCCTCACTCACAATCAAGTGGGGAGAGGTTTTCCCATCACAAAGTTTGTGCTTCAAACTCAACAAATTTTGACTCCCCCAAATAGAGTGGGTTTTTGATATCCACAGAATGAAAATTGACAATCATCCACATCAATGAAATTCAAATTTTGCACACAATGCCTTTTTGGCAAAAATCCCGTTCGGGGATTTTCAATCCACCACAATTTTCGCTGAAAATACTCCACAATTTCCGAAGTTTTTGTCACAAGTTGGTCTGCCCTCTCCAAATTTATTTGTCCCACCGTCTTATACTCCGTGAAAGGCACACTTGCCGTTATGACTTGAAAACATCCACGGGGGTGATTACAATAATTCCACTCCAGAATATCCGTAACGTGGGTTGGGTGAAATTTTAGGTTCATCCAAGGGCACCACCTGGTACCCGTTTTTCTCCAAACACCTCCCAACAGACCCTTTTACCGAAAACAAATCCAATGCCTTGGGAACTTTCCAACTTCCCACAGCTTTGATGGATGCTCTTTCGCTCAAAGACCCATAATAACAGTTGAGCCTGGGCCGTGCACTGTCCTGGCATGCATACCTGATCCATGGTTTGACCTTCCTCGGCACGGGCTGTCATCGGCCACTCAAGGCCTCAAGGCTCAAGGCGCGTGGGGGGCAGGCTCTTCTGATGGGAGAGGATGATGCGGCAGTTTTTTTCTCTCAAAATCATTTCATTCAATTTTTTTATAATACCAAGATTTTTTTAGTTATTTCTAATTGGTAAGTTGTTTCGAAATTATGGGGGGTTGTGTGGATTGTGTGAAATGCGACGAAACTGTGTTTAGGAGGTCAGAGAGAGTTGTTGGTGTTCATGTGCAAGGTCAATGACCCAGAGCGAGTCAGCCGCAACCCAGGGCAAAGCTCCTTGAACATTTGAAAATGTATCCGGAAATTGGCCCACCCGCTCGCTGCCGCCGAGGTCGTTGTGGCAGGGATCATCTGAATTCCTCAGATGGGACGGTTGCCCAGCAGGACGGTCAGGCAGAGTCAGGCCCCGTCTGACCGCTGCCAACAGCCTGGAAAACAAACTTTTTATCAAAACGAGCATGGTGCTTGCGCAAAGGCGCACCGGAAGTAACATGTGTCCGGGGAAGACCCAGAATGTGGCTGGGACGGAGTTTGGGAGTGTGGGGGTGTGGGAGGATGGAGGGGGCCCCGAAACACAGAAGCCACCCCCTCCTTCCCAGACCATGCTTGTCGAAACCGGGGCTTGCCCACCAGGCCTCCGTTTCCTCGCTGTTGCAGTCCACGCTCTGCAGCTTGTCCAGGAACGTCCACCGCCCGGTAAAACGCCACCCCCTGAAAGAGAGCCGTCAGACTGTCCATGTTGTGGGTGGGTGTGTGGTGCTTGCGGGACGGCACGGCGGTGCGGGAAGGCCTGGTGGGGGTGGTCGGATTCTCCACACGGCACCCATAGTCAAGCATAAAAATCACCGTATTCTAGGCCACTTTAAGGTGTAGGTGGTGGTTCTGAAAATCATATTTTTCGTCATTTTGTGCCAAAACCTGTATCATAATGTGTGCAACCAATTTGTTATTCAGTAATAAGAAATGTGCATACGAAAAAGCATCAAAATTAATGAACACTATTTGAAATGCATGGGGAGCTTAACAAATCCTAATCCAGAGAGGAATTATGAACAGTAAAAAATTAAAAAAAAACGTTGGACAAATATTAAAAGTTTTTAATTTGTGCTACCACAAAAGTGCCTGGTTTTTGTTTTTTTTGTGAAATCTACAACATTTGTTACAATTGTTTTGGCCATTTGGGCCTGTTTGGCATAAATTAGGGCAAATCTACGAGCAATTCTTCTTCTCGGTGTTTGTTTTCCCCTTTTGTGAAACTGAATACAAAAAATAAAACGCTTTGAACAGGTTCATAAATAGGACAGAATCTCATTCATAATTGTTTGCTGATGTTCGGATCATTTGATCATTCGGCACAGACCATTTACTCCCTCCCACTCGTCGTGTTTTGAAGGAATCCCCGGTACCTGATGAATGAGCGTGCACATCTTTCAATTGAGATTTTTCCATCATCTTTCATCTTTTTTCTGTCTTTTCCCCATGCAATTTGCACTGCTGGGGGGTGGTTGGGACCGTGGATTTGGGAACTCATACTATTACTAATTTGGATAAAAAAATGGGCTTTGTGAGGCTGTGCTCCTCCACCAAATCACTGTTCGCCGTCCACATTAACAAAAGACAGCAAAAGCCATTACCTGAATGGATTTAGTTGAAATGTCCCAGAATTTTTCCCATTTTAGACCATTTTATGCCATTTAAGGCCATTTTAGGGCATTTTAGGCCATTTTAGGGACCCCCACCTATAGGGGGTCAAAAAATCGTTTTAGGCCATTTTAGGCCACTGTAGGCCATTTTAGGCAATTTTAGGCCATTTTAGGCCGTTTTAGCTAGGTGCCTGCCATAGGTGCCTGCCACACACCACACCCCCCCCCACAACAAAAAATCGAAGGGCTGAAACGCTTCTGGGGCTGCCAGACTTCGTAATCCGCAATATAAAACCACTGGATTTTGACTCCGCTCTGACATTGCTGAAGATCGTTGGGGATGAAGGTCAACCCCTGCAGGCTTTAATAGATGACTCCACGCGTGCCGCCCAACCACCACGAGAAATGGTCGATGACGTTCAATTTTCATGCCAAACAAGGCCTCATGCCATGGCCTGGACGTGTGCAGTCCCCTCTGCTGGCACAAAAATACTTGTTCCCACGAAAGAATTTGTTGCCCTCCTCCAATGGACGCTTGGCGCTCCTGTGGTAAAAACGGAAGAGAGCAACTCTCCTGGATGTCCTCGATGCATGAGCTCACTTGACACTGCCGGCCACTACGTCGTCTGCTGTCACCGTAACAACCTCGTTCGGCGGAACGGGACAGTGCAAAGCTTTGACCTGAATCTGGCCCAGCGAGCTGGCTTTCCTGCATGTCATGAAGAAAAAGCTGAGGATGGTACACGACCGGGTGATGTTTTTATCACTCGATTTGACGCAAATGGACCCGCAGTCATTGATGTCACAGTCAAGCACCCACTGAAACCCTCCAGATCACCTCCAGCTCAGGTGGACAATTGGCACAATCCACAGAAACAAAAAAACAAAATCGCCAAAGTGGGGGCCCTTGCAAGCCACGAGGCTGGACATTTATCCCACTGGTGATACTCTGCTACGGTGGAGTGAGTGAAGACGGCCAAATATTCGTCTCCACATGTATCCGCCAAACAAGCCAATATAACGGCTGGGACGGGGGGGGGTGTGGAGGCTAGAGCATGGCAGGGACTTGGAATGGTTTTGATGGGTGAAAAAGCACGACAACTGGCATGGGGACATTGCCCTGAGCAACTACTTGATTGCGATAGCGCTGGTACGCATTCGCCGTACTTTTGAGTGTGACTTTATCCAGTGCACCTACCACCTCTACCACCTTCGGTGGCCCACACAGAACAATCGCCATAGGGCCAGCTTTCTTACCTGCCACACTCGGACGGATCTGAAACTAAAACACCCCAATCACACCAAGAAAAATCGGCAAATGACACAAACACGCCAACAGTTGAAAGAAAAGCACACACCCCTCTCTCCCCGGCGTATATATTGAAGATGGGACTTTCCCATTGTCCCCTAACCACAGACGGCGGCACTCCATGCAACGTTTTGTAATTTACACCCATAGTATCTACTGGCGACCTGTGGCCACACAGGGAGTCATATGAGTTTCTATTCGTGGCGAGGCCCAAAAGAGACGTTTACCTGGGCCCAGGGCACGGTCTGGGTGAAGTTGTGCTACCTGCCGTGAGGGTAGTGAGCTGTACTAGAAATCTGGCGGGTGGCATCTAAAAAACTGAAATCCCACAGCCAACCCCCATACCGTTAGATGCGCCTTCCATAGCGCTATCCAAAGATATCCAATTAAGGGCGCCACTAGGCAGTTTCCCAACTTTCACTTTTGGAGCCTCTTCTAGGCCAGAGCGTGGCTGTCAAAACAGCCAACACCCCCTCCCTTGCGACCATTAGTTGGACACGCTAAACTCCTGCTTTTGTTAACCCCCCTCCCAACTTCACGTCGACCAAGGTGAAGAAGGTCGGGTGTTTAATGCAGAAAATGTTGCCACTCCACATCACACATCCTGTCCACCTTGGTCTCCCCTTGCCCTCGCCATGACCATTGCCCATGCCTTGTCCAATCTCCTTGCCCTTGACCTTGCCGATACAGCTCAAGCTACCCTTACCATTGCCTTGCAACACAACAAGGAACGAAGGTCTAAGTAAACTTTCGAGAGTCCACGACATGGAGAAAACCCAACTTGCCTCTCCCCTACACCTCACTTTGTGGTAGGAGTGGGGAAGGGATGTTTGGCCAAATCAAAACCCAGCCGTTTCTCCTTGCAATTCTTTACTAAGCCAGCATTATACCGGGAGAGAAAGTTCCTTGTGGGGTCCCACGTCACCTTATCTCACCCTTTCGGTCTTGTGTTATGTTCTCAGGTGCCCTGGGGTGTCCTGCGGTGGCTCAGTATTTCTTCTGTGATCCACTCGTCCGGCACCGCGTCCGGATCCCAGACCGTTCACTTGTGATAATAGAGGGGAAGGGGCTCACCTCCGAAAGGGTCATCCACGTAAACTTTTAACGATCGTCGTGGAGCCTTCTGCCGGTGATCCGGCTTTATCTCCAGGAAATATGAGGTCTCCCCCTCCCTTATGACCACCATTAATGATCTCCATCACCAGCCCATCCTCTGCCTTTCACCTGACGATCTGCTTGGGTCTCATGGTCCCAACTCAATGCCCACGGCGTGCTGCCGTCGCACAGTCCTGCACCTCTCCCTAGGATCAACCTCATCAACACCCAGGCAAAGAGCTTCCATCCGGTTGTGTACCAGGTACGTCACAGCTCTGTAGAATATATGCAGAGTGGGTTTAATGATGATGGCACCACTGTGGAAACCCCAGTTGGCGCGATCGTGGCTGACCCTACCAGGATCTGCCCCTGGACACGTCGGCACTTTTCTCTCCTTCCTCCACAGGTGGTATTCTTTCACATCACTTTTTACAAGTTTCAAGGTTCGATTCCTCAGAGGATAAAACCGCCAGAATAGTCGAACTTGGTTTTCGAGGAAACTTCTGAAGCCTTTAGGTTGCGCACCAAGGCCAAAACGATTCGGAATCCTCAAACAGGGTAAAAGGGAGAGCTTAGGACGTACACTTGGTAGCAGATCCTACACAGAAGTCCCACAAAGAAATCCAGAGAAGATCTGTGGTTGACAGGTGGTGAGGAGCGTACTGAGCCGTTAAACACGGTGTAAGTACTGTTCCTGGCCTCTAGCCAACTTTTATGCACTGATACACATCTCAGGAGGCTCTGTTCGGTGATCGCCGATACAACCTTTCTGGTTCCTGTTTCACTGCTTATTTCTGTGCTTTTTTAGGTTTTTATCCTTACCCCCATCTCAAAAGATGCAGAGCACAACCCACAACCCTCGACTTGACTATGACTTTTTGATGAGTTCACTGACCAAACTTGAAGAAGATGGCGGGGATTGGAACGGTTCGATGGAAACAAGTTCCAAGTCCCGACCCCCTAAACAGCAACCACACCAAGACAAATTGACTCATTTGTCATTGTCACAAGGCGAAACGCCTTTGTTGTTGCAAGGGGGCGATGAGCCTTCTTCGTCATCGACAATTTGGGCTCCGCAGTTCGAGATGGTTAGGTCCTGCTTTCTTTGCCGGCTGTTCTGTTCTGGTGCGCTTGTGCGTGAGTGGGGTGTGCTTCTTAATGGGTTTTGTTGCCGGAGTTGGCTGATTCCTAATTCTATCCTTCAACCTCAAGGAGGAAGACTTTAAATTCTACGAGGCATTGGTTGTCCGGGATATAGGTGGAAAAATGCATTCCTCCATCCCGATTCACCAATCTTTAATGAGGAGAGGCGATGAACCCCTTGCCCAAGTACATTTGGTTACCCATGTTACCCATGAATAGAGTGAGGGGTGTCTGCCCTTTGCTCTGTTCACACCCAAAAGATCCCTGGTGGAAACACCGGTGGGCCTTTTGGAGTGCAACTCGGTGAAAACACCGTGTTTTTTTCCAACCGCCCCCTCATTTCCCAACACCCACACCACATCGCGCATTGCCGGGATTACCGGCGGAAAACGCGGTTTTCCCTGCATTGCCATGGAATCCAGGTATGCGTCTGGTGGTGCCGGAAATCTCTGGTGCCGTTTCCGTTGTGGTGGATTATGGTGATGATTTGAGGGATAACCTCACCCCGGTGATGGTTACCGAATTGTAGGTCAACTTCCAGCAGATCATCACATTCGGCGCCCCCCCTGCGAGCGTCGGACCCGAGACCCCAGCCCTGTGGCCGGCTGCGTCGTCCCCGACACCCACCCCTGGGGCTGCCGTTCCCTGGCCAGGGGCCAGTGTTGTTCCGGGTGGTAGAGGGCTCAAGCCACCCCTTTTTCGCCCGCTGGTGTACCCCCCGAGCAGAGAGGTGCGCGTATGATCAAATGTTCTTT
Organism: Euglena gracilis; assembly: GCA_900893395.1. Taxonomy (NCBI): domain Eukaryota; phylum Euglenozoa; class Euglenophyceae; order Euglenales; family Euglenaceae; genus Euglena; species Euglena gracilis. Next base: position 6,755 of record CAAHFI010087688.1, read on the forward strand.
TTCCCTGAAAACTTGCACGAAGTCCAAGTTCCATTTAAGTGAAAATGTTCTCCCAAATGTCTTTCCCCATGAGGCCATTTCACCACACTCTTTTGTCGGGTATACAAAAAACTGGAAAGGGTCAGGGTTGGTGTTTTGGTGCAATGGATGGTGGTAAAAGCAACATAAATACGCACACATCGTGAAAGGGGGAAGTGAAATTGACAAGTCTTGCAAACAGTGTACCTTCGCTTGATTTCGATTCTCCAAATCAATTGTTGATTGATGCCAATGACAAAAAAACCCATAAAGGTCTTTGGAAGCAAATTGTGTTAAATTGGGTCCTCAAATTAGGCCTTTCCTATTGAATGTGCGTTCTGTGCGGAATGAAATTTCCGTGTTTTTAAAAGCTTCCGCCTCACCATTTTTGACTTTCGGACGCCCCCGACTGTCGACACCCCCTCCCTTGCGACATTCGTCGGACCCAAAAAAAACTAAAATTTGACCAAAGAAAAGCGAAGAAATCCAAAAAATCAGAACGAAACCAGAAAAAAATTAAACCTCCTTCACTAATGCTTTTTGAGAAAGGAATGCTGAAACGCCTATGCCCCTCGCTGGTGTTACTTTGCCGCGAAAACAAGGTACACGGCACCACTTAGGGGTTCCACAGAAGAAAAAAAATCCATGCCCCCCACCCCCCACAGGTTGGGGGCATATAAAAGGTGCTAAGAGAATACATTGCCACGAACTCTGTGAAATCCTTTCAAAGTTAAACAAAAGTTTGGCTAGCACCACGCCCCAATTAAAATCAATTGTGGGGATTTGCACCCCGGAGGGAACGTTTTGGAGGAAAATTTGCCCCTCGAACGTTTGGCTTGACCGCTTGTGGAGGGTTCGGATCCCCCCCTGGGAGCTTGTGTCTCCGTTTGCCATGGTATACAAAAATCTTGTGTTTTTGGTTTGGAAGGCGGTCTGTTGCAGAACTCACTCCTCGCGGACATCTGAAGTGTTCTCAACCCTTTATGAAATCCGGTGAAATTAAAAAAAAATTCACAGGGTCTTCGTGAGGCGTATCATACATCAACTAAAAAATAAGGCGGTCTCCATAACACCATCCTTTGGACATGGGAATGGGAATGGGTGCCCCCCCCCAACTGTAACACGCTTGGAGGGAGCTCGTCCAAAAAAAATGGATGAAATTCAGCCCCCCCCCCCCGCATCCACAGAGAAGGTAGGGCATCTTCCTCCTCGCAACGTTCACCAATGACTCAGAATCCAAACAAATCATCAAAACTCCATACCTTGGGCCGCTCTCCTACAGGGGATATGGCTCAAAATGAGGAAGAAGATACAAATCCTTCGGTCTCCCTTTCCATTCACTGTAAGGGAAAGTGAGGTCGGGTTGGAGTGAGGAGTATAAGCAGTGGGGATCGGGGCTCAGGTTGCGGGTGACGGGACCGTTATAATGAGGTGGGCCCCAACGGGGCTGGGCTATGGACAAATTAGGTTGTGGTGTATTCGGTTGGTTGGGTGAATTCTCCTCGTCTCCTCGTCCCTTGCCTCGTCTCCTCGCTCCTTGCTTCGTCTCCTCGCTTCTTGCCTCGCCTCCTTGCTTGCGTCGTCTCCTTGCGGTGTGTGCTCGCACTTTTCCCTTGGGGCTCCATTGGGTGTGCTTGGAGCCTCCAAATAATCAAAACCTGCGAGAGCAAAGCGAAAGGAAAGAGCAAGCACGAAATATGCATGGAGAGAGAAATAGAGAGAAACAGAGAGAGAGAGAGATAACCCGTCACATGCTCGAGAAATCAAAACGAATGAGAATTGTGATTCAAAAAAATGTGATGACAAGCCATACATATGTATCGTTCTCACATGGTACACTTGGATGTAGTCTGCAATGCGCGGAGATAAACCGAGTACTCCAACAACGTGTATTATCCTCTTTGTTTGCAAACGCGAAATGCGTTATTTTTGATGCCAATGTCACACAATACACTTGGTTCGGAATTTGATGCGGAATGGAGAAAACCACGATCCGTCCACACTCCCTTGGGATTAACCTTTGAGGTTGTCAATTTTGGTAAATATCGCATTTTGGAACGATGTTCTTTCTTCAAAAATTGCGACATTGGCTGATTCCTTTGATCGGGCATTGTAAGTCGATGCCCTTTCATCCAAAGCGCATGCCCGTTTGCCACGTAATTCGTCACAACAGTCCAACACATTTCATAAATTTTGGGATGCTAGGGTGTTATGGATGCACCCCCTCAAAACTTATTGAATGTGCGGTTGAGAAAATGCTGCGGGATGAAGCCCCTGGTGTTATTCTGATGCCTTTCATTCCGGAAGCGGACTGGGGCCACCAACTATCGTATATCTGTTTTCATTGGTGGGATTTACTCACTAATGTTCCAATTTTGAAGATTTTGTAGTAAAATATTACCACCTTTACAAGAAATCATTTTTCGCGTATGTTTCTTCGATACATTCAGAATATCTGAATTCGCGGTGCCCAGGAAGCTCGGTAGATGGAACCCTGGCGGTTTCCGCGGTCATCGAGAGTGCAGGTCAACATCCTAAGTGAGCCGAATTCTATTCGCGGATTACCGCGGATTTCATGATGTACTGGAACATCCAGTTTACGCCTGCGAAATCGACCCCGCGATACGCCGTCCATTCGGCGTTTGCAAGATTGAGATTAAGAAAGGAGCTAAACCCATGCACCGCAATTTTTTTTCGTTGTTCGGGAGAACGTGAACAAGCTCTCAAGTAAATGATTGAGAGGCTTATTCAGCGGAAGTGGGTCGTACCCTCGAAAAGCGAGTGGACAGGTATGCGTGGTTCCTAAACCCCTGGACCCCTCTGGTCAAAAGAAATGGAGACTGGTGCCGGATTACCGGTACCTGAACTCCCAGAACCTATACCTGATCCCTTCCCGCTCCCCCTGATCGAGGATTTGATCACCAAACAATAGGAAAATCGATTGTGGTCAATTTTCGATCTGATCAAATGCACTTACACCCCAAATCACAACCATACACGACATGCGTGACATCCAAGGGTGTGTACCAATGGACGGTACTCCCCATTGGGTGTTAAGAATGGACCAGCCATGTTTCAACGCATGATCCTATGGGTTCTTACGCAGCTTACAGTTTGCTATTGTGTACATTGATGACTTTCTGGTGGGAACACCACCACCATCTGCAAAATCGAGCGAGGATATCCTCGACACACACTTTCAGCATGTTTGCGCGGTATTAACGCCTATTCAAAGGCATGTGCTTTTCGCGAAAGGCGCGAAAATGCATTTGTTTCATGTGCTTATAAATCTTTGCGGCCACATCCTCAGCAATGGACAGCGGAAAGTTGCGCCGAGCAAACTCGAAGCCATTAAGATATGGACCCCCGAGGTAATCAAAACGATTACACACCCCAAAGGATTTTTAGGATTAGACCAATATTACACGATATACATGAGGGACTTCACGAAAATCGCAGTGCCCCTCACCAAACAGCTCGACAACTGGGCTGTTGGCAACACCAAAGTCATTTGGGATGACCGAATGCGCTAGGCCCTTGACAAAATCAGGGCTTTGCTTTTGGGGAATGTTGTCCTCGAATTCGCGGACCCGTACAAACCTTATGTGCTGGAAGTCGAAAGCAGCGATTACGCTGTTGGCGGAGTTCTTAGCCAGCAATACACGGCAAATGAACTGCGACCTGTGGCTTTCTTTAGTAGAACGTTACAGGGCTATGACGACAAGGGACAGGTGAAGTGGAGTATACGCGTGAAGGAAACATACACAATCGTGCTTATACTCCAGAAATTACGAAGCTGGTTAGCCAGCAGTCTTATTCCAGATCCTCGTTATGACTTATCATGAGAGTCTCCAACACTGGCACACCGAGGATTTGAACAAAAGCCATGTCATCGGTCGGAAGGCGATGCCGATGGCATGAGTTTTTGAGTCAGTTTAACCTTGTGGTGATTTATACCCCTGGTCACGCGCACAAAGTAGCGGATCCGCTCAGTCAGGCCCCTTGGTATTACCCTGGGAACCAGGATGCGTGAGTCGCAACTTTCCATCTGGGTCAGGAAGCTGATGAGTACGCACGTCGAAACGACGCTGCGGACAATCTTTCGGACTCTTTTCCCGTTTCACAACTATTCCTGTTCGCACCAGTGCGAGGAAGGCGCCGACGTGGAAGCACGTCCGGACCCCAGCGTATTACACGCACAGAGTCTCCTTCCCCACTGTTCCTTCGCGAGTGGGATTATAGTCGTGATTCGGTGTATGACACAATAGTCACTAGACTTTGTAATGACGAAGTGCTGGAGAATTGCACTCTTTAACCTTTACGGTTGTTTTTTTCGCAATGAATCGGGTTACAAATGTTGTATCCCCCGGGACCTGGTTGATGATGTGACTTTGTGCCATCACAACCGCGGTCACCCTGGGTCCACCAAACTTCTTTTGTTGGTGGGCCGCAGGTTTTGCGCAACCCTGAGCGTAAAAAAGCTTTGCTCACGCTGTTTGTGAATAGCGTAACGGTGTCAAATTTGTTAAGCAGTAAAACCACGCAGAGGTACCCCCCTGGTACGGTGGGTTTTTCCCCCGTACCCCCCTGACATTTTCACTTCCCTCTTCATCGATTTTACGGAGTTGTAACCGCGCAAAGGAACGGACGACAAAATTTACGATTACGTTTTTGTTGTCGTCTGCCGGCTGAGTGGGTGGCTATAGCCAATCCATGCCAGAAGTCAGGGTTGACTGCCCAAATTTTGGCAACTATATTTTTGGAGAAGTGTATTTGTTTAATGGGCTTACCGAATGAAATTGTTAGTGATGAAGACCATTTGATTTATTCAAGGGTTTTCTCCACTCTCGGAATTGAGCAACATTTTTCCATTATATACCGACCGAGGGGCAATGGTAGAGCCAAGGCTGTGGAATCCGTCGTTAGTATGCTTCGCCTTTCACTGGCTGACTCGCGGAGCAACTGGATAGCAGTGCTACATCGGTCTTTGTTTTATAACAGTACCCTAACAGGGTTTTTGGTTCTGCCTCGCTCCGCATATAAATTGGTTTTCGGACGTGATCCTCCGGCCATAGAGGTTGTACCTTCGGAGAGACCCGCCCGAACGAGTGCCAGTTGCAAGCCCTGGTTTGGGGAAGCAGAAAATCTACCTTCCGCAGTCCAGAAGCGTATCACCGAAATTTATGCAAACAAACGGAAATCGTTTTTACAGAATTTAAAGTCACCTGTGTATAGTCCTGGTGACCGCGTGTGGGTGCGGAATAGCCGTACCCGCATGCAGTCTTCCAAGCTGGACGCGCTTTGGCTCGGTCACTGTGAAATACTAGAAAGACTAGGTACCAGCGGGCGATACAAGGTTGCATTGTCGAATGTTGTTGAGGACGTTCATATGGACGACTTCAAACCATACCTGACACCGCCGGATGGGAAAACCATCCCGTGTCTACACTTCAAGCCACGTTGCAGATTACCTGAGACGGACAACTCTGTAGTCGATTAAATCATCGATCACAAAATCGACTGAGGCATGCACCTTTGGAAGGTCAGTTAAAAAGGGTTTGGACCCGAGGAGGACACTCTGGAGCCAGCACCCGTTTTTGTTGGGTATGTCCAGCAAGATTGTGTGGAACAATCTTGTGGAACTGTGGAACAAAAGCATAACATCGACGTGTCCATGTCGAGTTTTTGAGAACACATGGGAAATCCATGTTGTTGTTTCTTTTTATCATTATTCCTAATCACTCTTTCTTTCCGCAGAATTTTTATGTTACCCGAGAATAGTCGAGGAGCGAAAGCCACACTTAAACTACAACCCACAACCTAACCACAACCACCGGACCGACCCCGGGCGGTTTCACGCTGCACGGCGGAAGGGAGCCAGGCGGAAGAGTGCCTTACCAACTAACCAGTCACCCTCACCCAGACCAGTATGCATACCAGTACGGTGCGCAGCCACCTGCACGGTTTGCGGCTCATGGAAACCATCAAGCCAGCAGCAGTAGCAGGTGGACCTCGATGCCCGCGGAAGCGCGGTCATCCCATCCATCAGGCTCTGGTGGCCTCCCACCGTATGCTGGTGTGAAGATCCACAGAACGGCGGAGACGATGAACTGGGTGATGCGCATGAGCGCAAACACGGCACCCGACCACCTTATGCAGGCATTGTGGAATGAGCACCGCCTCCAACTTCTGACCACGCGAACACCTCTCCAGCCCTGGGGTGATGGGCGGTCATCTGTGCACAGGGGATGATGACCGGTTCGGTGTATGACACGGACTAGGCAACGTCAGGATTCCGGACGGACCTAACCATGCGTGGCCTGGAAATCCCGCCGCAGGTGGCGAGTCAAGTCCCGGTTGGCAATTACACGGCACACTTCCGTGCTCACTCCGCCCGATTACCCGAGGAAGAGACAGGGAAAGCACCTGTCCGGAGTGAACACCCACGTGTGAAAGAAAGTATTTTCGGGCCCCGGCGGGATAACCCCGCACAGGAGCATGTGTCTCAGTACACCGTCTCTGCGGATTATCCCCAGGATGCGGCGTCTGCGTCTGTTTATGCGGACAGACAAGTGCCACAAGACCAATATATGTATCAACCTACACCCGACCCTACCACACATGACACTGTGCGAAGACGTTCAGCGGAGGGAAACCCTCTCAGGACGTCTGATCGTACCAACCAAGAGCTCGACCGCGGGAGCCGCGGAACCTTCCGTGCGGCGCCAGCCGCCCAGGGACGAGGTGAAGCCCTTTGACCCATGGACTGGCCGACCGTTCGACATGGAAGAGCAGCGTCAACAGCATGAGTACCAGCCCCCGCCTTTTGCCGAACAGGGATACCCTGTCCGAGCGGAGATGAAAAGGGAGGAGCGCCACCAGTATCGTACTGCTGTGGCGGCTCTCACCGGAGTGCCAGATCCACCAAGTTCAGGTCACTCAATGCGACACCGGGATGTTGCTGTGGCGGAAGCGCCACCAACACGACACACAAGCGTGACCGCGGCCGTCAAGTGTGACCGCGACCCGTAAAATCTGACGCCGCAGCCACAGTGCCGCTCACCGAGGTCGGAAAATCCGCCCGCGGCGATGCACATCGACGCTGATGAGGAATCCTCGCCATCTCCAGATGTGACGGCAGAAGGGGCACGTCGGGAAACCTGACAATCCCCGGATGCACCAGTTTACTCGAATCACAAGATGGACGCCGAGAAAAAATTTGCTCGAACACCCAGCACGGAGTCCATCACTTACCATGTGTATACGCCAGAAGACGCAGAATACTGGAATTATCGGGCGACATGTGAATGGCTGTCTAACACGAAGGGTAAGAGTAAAGAGAAAGGCAAGGGTAAGGGAAAAAAAAGGCCATGAGAAAGGTGGGAAAGCCCCATATGGCAAGGGAAGAAAAGCCGCCTGGCCAGCTCAAGGAAAAGGCGGAAAAACTGCCAGACCCCTTGCAGGGAAAGGCGGAAAGCCGCCGAACCTTCGAAGACGAAGTATTCTGACACGGATCATGTTTTTAATTACCTTGATAAAGTATGGTTGGGAATCAAAAACGATCTCGAGAGATTTAGGGATGCAGGACACGTGATCCACCGACCACCGGATACGGTGCTAGATGTGGTGCAGCAGCGTCTGTACGACCATTGCAAGCGTTCG
>CAAHFI010087978.1:0-10253 GCA_900893395.1 Euglena gracilis
CGCGAAATATTTCCGGACATTTTTAAGGAATCCCGCGAAATTTGTCGTCCGCGAAATTTGTCGCCGCAAAATTTCTCTGGCACAAAATTTTTCCCCCCCCGGTACAACCATCTGATAGTTTTCCCGGTCGAAAGTTCCCCCCCACGTTTTCGGCCAAAATCAGGAAATGGCGACTTATCTTAACCCCCCCCCCCAAATTCTCGACCGCTCCAACCCCTGTTTGGGGCCTTTTTTGGCGCAAAGTGCTCAAAGCCAGGGGCAATGGTGTGGGAACCAAATAAACATTTGAGCCCTTGGGGTTGCAAATCTCAAATTGGGCCAGAAAAACAAACGACCCCGAGGGAGAAATGACAAAAAATGACAGTTTTTGCTCCTTGCACCTGACTTCTGTTGATACTGTTTATTTTCGGCTTCCGGGTGCGGGCAAGATGTCCGCAAGCGAAAACCCGTCGAAATCCCCCCCAAGTTTTCGGCCCGTGGGGGGGGGGGGGCTATCAGTCAGTTATAGCACCATAAATTTTGTTCACCGTCATTTTTGTCCCCCCATTTCGTTTGTCATTTGTGTCGAAATTTTGAGCCTCTGGGATTTTGCTATGCGACGCCCTGTCTGGGACCCTCAATGAACATCCACCAAATGGAGGGGGGGGTCCAAAATGATCAATATCTGCCTAATCTCTTTGGTGGCATAATATCCGACGAAACGATGACAATGGCTGTGGAAGGAATTTGGGATGGAGTTGAGCCCAAAAAAGACACCCGGCCCCCTAAATGACCAGGTTTTGTGCAGTGGTGCTGAGCTCTTTACATGTCTGATGGTGCTATGCTGCAGCAGATCTTTGAGGCTTGTGGCAGCCAGGGCGGCCCAGCAACCTGGCAACCCGACGACCTGGCGGCCCAGGTCCAGGAGGCCCAAAAAGATGGTTTTGCGCAAAAAATTCTTTTTTCTTTTTTTTTTCGACGTTTTTGACCCGGCAATGATGCAATGGGTTTCAGGCCAAAAACAGGGGCCAGGGGATGGAAAACGTTTATTTTCGGCTTGAAGAACAGTTTTTCCGGGTCTGGGAGGAGGGAGGAGCCCCTAGAAAAGGCGTTCCAAGGGCTTCAATTTAGATCTCCGTACATTTCCTTTTGCTTTTGCTTCATTTCTGGGATATTTTGGAAACATCAATTTTTTGACCTCGAAAACAGCCCAAAATTGGCCCCAAAAATGGGCCGAAATTGGCCGAAAAATTGACGTACCTCGAGCTGCACGAAGAGTTGGGGGGAAAGTAAAGCATGGTTGGATAGGGCATTCCAAGGGCTTCATTTTTGCTCGCCAGACATTTCCTTTGGTTTTGCTTCATTGCCGAGGTATTTTGAAAAAACCGGAGGTGATTCGGATACTCGGGATCCAGGCTTTTGTGACTGAAAAAAAAAGTTTCCGGGAACCGGGCCAGGGTCATGGTGATAATCCACGGTTTTCATCGCCTACCCAGGGGGGGTTCTTTTTGAATGAGCTTCACTCTTGTTCTTAAGAGATAAGAGCTCAGCGACCCCCCTAAATGTCCGACCGAGCGTTTGGGATACCTGGTCCTCGAAATTCTGTTTAGAAAAGTTCCCCAACTGAACCCCCCACCCGAATGATTTTCCGGAGGGTCCTGGACCACGTCAATAGTTTGGGGGGGATGTGGTTGCAAATTATATTCTATTCACTTAGGCGGCCGGATTCGCACTTAAGCTTTTTCATGTTGGTTTGCGCATATGCGCAAATTAGAAAATTATGTCCTTCGGCTATGTGGCTCCGGGTGGTTTGAAAAAAATTGTGGCAAGAGAGCATTAAAAATGAGCAAAATTCTGTTTCTCGGGTGTGACCCCTGGGACTTTGGCCAAAAATGGTTTTTTGTGGGGTCAGAAATGGGAAACATCAAAACCCCTGGGACCTTCCCCCCGGGAGTGAAAAAAAAAATGCGAAAAAGCGGCAAAGGAACGGGACTTTTACTGCCTTTCTTGCTCCTTTCGGCTGTTTTCCCGGGTGAACCGGAACTGCCGGCAGTGTGTGTTGTTGGACTGCTGCGCTTCCTCCGCGTCGGTGTGGTGTTTTTTTGTGTGTTTGGTACAGCGGGGGGAGAAAGTGCCAGTGTGTGTGGGTGTGGTGTGACCAAGCGGGCAGGAAAGACATAGGGCAGGGAAGGTTAGTGCGGGGTGTTCGGCAACGGATGCGCAAGGGTGGAGAAATAGGGTTCGCCGAGAATGAAAGGGATGGGTGTCACCACCATGGAGATCCGCACAACCAGTTTTGTTGCAAAGAAACTAGAAGAAGAAACCCAACCCTTGAAGAACAAAATTTTGTTTTTTGGCGCAAATGCGCGCACTGACATAATTTAGTTTGTGCATGCATTTGTGTCCAAAAAGCAATGTTCTTCAAAGGTTGGGCTTTATATATATCGACCATTCAGAACCCATGAACACAAATGTGTTTGTGTGCGCATTTGCGTGCACAAACACAAATTTGTTTGTCGCGCGCTTTAGCGCCCATGAACTGACGCCGTCCATAAACAATGTTTGAGAAACCCACCAAAACATTTGTCACAACGGTCCGCTGGTTTGCGCCGTCACGGCCCCTTTGTCACACTGTTTATCGACGGTGCCAGTTCATAGGTGCTATATGTTGTCACAAAACACCAACCGTCAAACGCCAGCAAATCGCTGGCGGTTCATGTGCCCTGAAGCGTGCAGCATGCTGTTGGTGGGCACGAAGGGCAAATGAACCACCTGCAGAAATTCCAAAGTTCACAAGTGGCTCATTTGTGCATATGCGCCCGCGAACAACCTGACACGTGATTCAGCGCAAATGAACCACCAATTAAGGAATAAAAAACGACATCACTCGGCCCTGCAACACCCACTTTCACTGGACATGATTAAATCTTTGTGTGCGCACAAACAAAAAATTTGTTCATGTGCGCAAATGCGCGCACCAACACGCCTATCACGTTCAAAAACCTCTTACGGTTGTGATACTCAGTGTCTTTTAATTTGAACATGTTGTTCGTGTGCGACCATGCACCCTCTAACACAGGGTTGCAACAGTTCATAAACTGTTTTCTATGTGTCAGGGTACAGGGTCCCAGGTGTTTCGCAAAAATTGTGAATTTGCGCAAAAACACCCATTCTAAAGAAAAAAACCCTTAAGTTCAAATCCGGCTGCCTAAGATCAAGTTCTGCAAATTTGGGACTGCAGAATTTTTTTTTGCAAAATTAATTACACCAGAAATTTATGAATGATGCAAATAACGTTAATTTGTTCACCGCTTTTTCCTGTTTCATCACAGCCTATGCGCAGAAGAAGCACGGGACTTCCAATGTTGTGTGCCACGACAAGAGCAAGGCAGATTCATGGCATGCACAGACTGGAAAAGGTTTCTGTTTGTGGTTGTCGAATCAGCATCCCAGCAAAAGGAATACTGGTCCGTTTGATGCATAGCACAACAAACAAAACAGCCCCCTTTTGATAAAAATGATATTTACGTTTTTGGTCAATTAAAATCAGTGATTCATGGAAATAAACTACAGAAGCACATCACCCCCCCCCCCCCGGCTCGCTGGCCCCGGGGTTGATATGGGGGTAGGTATGTTTGGGGGCTTGGCGCCATTGAGCACGGTGGCTCCTTTTGGATTGGCCAGACCGGAGGCACCCCCCCCTGCAGGGGTATGTTTCGGGGAGTGTCATGGAAAATGTGAAACCCCTGAAACACTAAACAAGCCATTTTTGTGGCATTTTTCCACCGCCTTTTCAAATAATTTCGGCGCTTTGCACCGAAAAAAATTTTGGGTTTAGCGAAAATTTTGTTGGACCCTGGCGGGGTCTGCAGCCCACTGGGAGTTGCTGGCTTGAAAAAGAAGGTGCTAACTGGCTGGACCCCCCCGCAGGGGGGGTGCCTCCGGTCTGGCCAAAAGGAGCCACCGTGCTCAATGGCGCTAAACCCACCTAAACATTTCATTTGAAAGTTTAATGCAACATTTGTTTTCCTTTTGTTCCAAAAAATTACAGAAGCCTCAATTTTGGCTGGAAAAAATCCGCTGATTTGGGCTTGTTTACCTGTTTTCGAGTGCCAAACAGGTCCAGCCCGGAACAATAGGGCAGGTAATGGTGCTGTGTTGGTGAGCATTGCAGCCCCAAAAAACTTTTTTTTTTGTTATATCGCCATAGGTGAGTATTATTGATATTAACAAATTTCAATGAACCCAACCTCAACCTCAACCAACCGCAACTCCAACCCTATTTGCATTGGGATAATTTTTCTGGAGGCACAAAACCTCCGAATTTTCTTTCCTAATGGGCTGAACCCTGGGTGTTTGTATTTGGGTATTAATGTGTCAATTGCAGGTAATATTCGGCTCGATCCCCAAGAGGTGGCCCAGTACCAGTATGGGCCTGAATGGATGGCAGTTCAGGACCCCAGGTGTGGCTGCGCTCAGAGAATCATCCAGATGAATGAATCACAACGATTGAGTACTGCCCTCCCCTGGGCCTACCGGGAATTTCGGCTGTCCGTGTCAAAATCCTTTTCTTTTGGGAAAGTTGTGCGGGCTTTGGATTTTTATTTTTGCAGGCAGGTGGATTTTGGGTCGTTGATAGAGATGGGGTTGGGGTTAGAGTCGAGGATAGGAAAGCAGGAGGGTAAGTTCTTTTCTGGTAATTTGGGCCGAATTCGCACCCCGGCCAAAAAACGTCGTTTTGGGCAATTTTTTTTTCGCTTTTTTCAGATTTTTTTTTGGCCTGAAATGGCTGAAAACGGCAGAGTCGGAAGCCTACCGCGCTATTTTTGGCTGTAAATCGCCCATATCTCAGGCTTGGTGGGCAGTTACAGGAAATCAAAAACAAACAAAAACACCGGTTGTTTTAGGACGGAATTTGGCCCTATTTAGGTCCATTTTTGGCCAACTTTTCCTAAAATCGCAACCCTGACCATTCTTATCCTGAACCCCAATCCAAAATCGACCCGAACGGAACGGATGTGAGTGGTGGCACAAAAAGGTAAAGTGTCAGTTGGCCAGAAAAATGGGATCAATGGCAATGACCCGCATTTAACTACTGGCCCCCTTCCCGGGGGGGCAGCAGCTGATTTTTACCAAATAATTTTAGGTTGAACATCGATAAAATTTCTTTGGGCCGCCGCCGCCGCCGCCGCCGCCGCCACCACCACCAGCAACAGCAGAGAAGGGGCAGCAACAACAACAATGATAAAAACAACAGCAGCAGCAACAGCAACAGCAGCAGCAGCAGCAGCAAAAATAAATTGGGAGATACAATAAGTTCTGGTCATCCCCCAAGATTGTTCACAAAGCAAGGGGGGGGGACGAGCTCTTCTTTTTGCAGTTGTTTGCATCTTCTCCCTATTCAGGCCATTTTTAGCATTTTTTTGTTTGTGTGTTGTAAGTTCTGCTATGTAATGATTCTGACTCAGAAAAATGTTGAGGACCACATTTTCTATGAAACTAAATATTTTGGCAATTTTTTTGTCATTTTTTGCCTTTTTTTTGGCCTGGTGGGGGGGGGACCCCCCTGCTGAGGGATGTTCCAGAGATGCGTGGTGTCACTCTGACACCTCCTCAGACTAGGATTTCTCCTCAGAAAATCGTAAATGGATGAAGGTCGAATTTTTCTCCCCTGCAAAATTGACCTGAGCAGATCAGGCAAAGGAAGGGCCGTATTTGGAATCAGTGTGCCCAAAAATTACAAATATGAATTTTTTTTACATTGAGATAATTGTGACTGATGGCTGGTTCCATACTGGAAAAAACAACCCGAAGAGATGAAGTTTTTCAAAATCCCTTCCAGCAGAATTATATGTACTCCCGACATGAATTTCCCACAACTTTATAATACTAATTTCTTATCACCCCCCCCCCGAATGACACTGAAAACTAATTCCCATTACAAAAACAACATAGGAGCACCAGGGGCTGTGGGTATATCCGTTTCAAGGAACAGCTGCCCCTCCTCTTCTGCTGAAACCATGACTCGAGTTGCTCAGCAGTGAAAGGAAAATAAAGTCAATGGTAGCGCTGGGCCAGGGAGGAGCAGGGCGGTCCATAAGGAACGGGATTTTTTTTTAGTTAAGGACCGCCCCCCCCCAGCACCAATTTTTGGACCCAAAAAAAATTTTCCAGCGCTTTTGGCGCCGGGTGTTCTTTTGACCCATTTTGGGACCCGTGTGGGAGGTCCCCCCAAAAACCCCTCAAACCCCCATTTTTTCACACTTTCCAAAAATTCAACATTTTCTCAACAATTTATTTTTGAGATTTTTTTTTGAAGCAAAAAAGTCTTTGAAAATCCAAAAAACTTCCAAGTGAAAAATTGTCAGTAAATTTTTTCCTGTGCCAAATTTGGGTCCACTTTTTTTGACCTTCGTTGTTTTCCACCCCTTCTAAAAACCTACCTCTCCCCTCTTCCCCTGGAAGTTGGCAACCAGCCCAAACAATCACTTAGTCATTGACCAACCCCCTCCCTTGCACATTGTGTAAATTGCCCAAAAATTCTGCCGCTTTGTAAGGTTGTCTGTGCAAGGTTGCAACAAAAGACGGGGAATTGTCAAAGTTGGCCAAAATTTGGCCAAACTTCTTTGGCCAAATTTTTTGGCCATTTTGGGCCATTTCGGTAAATTCTTGGACCCCCCAAATTTTTGACCTTTGGGACCCGAAAAGGGGATCCAAAAACCCCCCAAACCCCATTTTTTTTCACACCTTCCAAAATTTCAAAATTTCTCAAAATTTTGATTTTTTGAGAGGTTTTTGAAGCAAAAAATACCATTGAAAATCCAAAAAAATTCCAAAAGAGAAAAACTCTCAGTAAAATTCGAATGCTCCAAAATTTGGTCCCATTTTTTTTGATCCCCCTCCTTATAACTAACAATTTTCAACCCTAAAATTTTGGAAATTTTTTTGGGGAAAATGTGGTTTTCCATCAAAAAATGATGTATTTTGGGTTCATTTTTCAAAGTAATTTTCAAAAAATTTCCCCGGCCAAAATCCTTATTTTTTGGATGAAGTGTATTGGGACAGGATTTTTTTTTGTTTAAGGACTGCCCTGGGAAGGAGACAGCGTTTTTGGGTATCACCAAAGATTCTAATTTTCATGTCTACAAGGGGTTTAGAAAAGGATTTACATTTTTTGTTGTCTTTTTTTATGAGCTCACTGCCCTTTTTTTTCCCCTGCATGTGGGGATCAAGGGGCACATATCACGAGAATTTGTTCAGAACCAGGGATAGTTTCCCATATGCCTGTTTGCGCTCATGTGTGCATGCTCATTTGGCCCAGTCGTAAGGTCTCCATTTGTGTTTCTATTCGTCTCAGAGTCTCCCCAGCGTCCGAATCTTGGAGAGCGGTAGACACCAACTTGATCGATCCAAAGTTGTCCCTCAATTTCCGGTGCGGCTGTTTTTTTTGTTTTTTTTGAAGCAAATTTGCAAGGAGTACAACACAGAAAAGTTTATGCAGACTGAGGGAGAAAAGGGAGGAAATCGCGGAATAGTTACGGAAGAATTGTGTCATGAATGGAAATTTCTTTTTCTGATTAGTGGTTTCATCTGCAGTACCCCCCCAAACCCCCCATTGGGTCAGCTTTTGGGTCCGTTGCTGAAAATACCAAGGGGGTTTTATTTGAGGGGGTCTATTTTTTGTATTTTTTTTTGCAGAAAACCTTTTCACAACAGACAAAAGCTGTCTCAGAAATACCAATTTAAGCTCACAAATAATGGGTAAAAAAACAAAGACAATGGAGGAAGAAAATGAATGAAATAAGACCCTCCCCAGGAAAGCCACCCGCAGAAAAAAAAATCCCAAAAATGGGCCCCTCCAAAACTGTGAAATTGCCTCCCAAAAAACATTTTCACGGCATTTTTTTGTTTATAATTTTATCTTGTTTTCCATTTCATAGACAGCAATGAAAGCAACAAGGCAGCCAGCATTGTGGATTGGTGGTTTGACCCACCTTCCCATGTCGATGGAAAAGAAGGAATGAATGTGATACCTTGAAAACCGCCCAGGAATTAAAAGGGGAATCAGAGACATGTGCTTTGCCAATGCTTTAGCACAGCAAACGCCACCCAGACGCGTTTTTTGCTTCATTCCAAGAATATGCGACTTGCGCAATTGCAAGTCGCATGAAGCGGCGTAGAAACACGGAAAGGATGTGAAATCGCGCATAAAAGTTTGAAGACTCTTAAAAAAATTTTTTAAAGGTTGAAGGCTCTTAAATGCTCTTGTTAAGCAGAACTGAGCATCAACGAGACGCCGTTTCTGGTTTGTACGTCGGAATGTTTTCTGCCAAGCCCGCAGCTCTTCACCATCTACACATACATCTGCAACCAGACAGTCAGACACAAGCAGGAAGACAGGAACACAAACAAATGGTATCCACTCCATTCTTCAGAAAGCCAAGCTCAGTTTCACCGCCAGGCGTTCAGTGATTTGCAAAATTACTGGCCCTTTTCCGGCCCAGTGGCGGACCAGCTTGTCGGATGATAAACCCCGAATTCTCAACGCCGTGGCTCAATGCTCCCCTGGGCGACCCGTCGATGTGTCGATCGGTTCAGCCTGCCCACTGCGCGGTAGGGCGTACGCCCAGACCAAGTACAGCCTGATGGCGGACATCATCACCACCTCCCTGGACAACCCCCATGCCTGGAAGATCATCTACTGCCCGCGGCCGCGCTCTGTTGGCTTCCCTTTCCCCTTCCCTCCTTCAATTTCACTGGCGTTTTTTTCTTCTAAAAAATGAATGTTTTTTAATTATTTTGAAAAATGAAAAATTGAAAATATTTTAAACAAATGATGCTATGCTGCAAAGTGATACCTGCTGTGCTGGATTATGATAAAATGATGCAAAGGCAATATTTTGCTTGGGGGTTGACGCCACAGGGATATTTTCTGAGGTTCTCGCTTTGGCCAAAAATCAGTCACCCAGACGGCGCCACTGCTTAGGTGGGGGAGGGTTTCTCCCCCTGGAGGGGGGGGTCCGACCCCCCCACCTGCCCTTTTATCGAACCCTGGCGTGAACCTGTGGACAACCCTTCAGAGATGATCAGATGACAACCTTTCATCTTTACAGTCCTCTGTGAATGCCTGAAACACCTCAGTGTACCCAATGAATGTGCATGTCTGGTTTTGCATTTGTGCATTTCTTGTTTGTTTGCTCGCCACACTGTTTTATTTTATCGATGCCGTCAGTTTGCTTTTGATCGAGCAGCCGCGCAGTGAACCCTGCCATCGTCCCAGCGTTGACGTGGACCCTGACCTCACAGTCTGTGTGCCGCAGGGCGGTCCTTAAGGGACAGGAAAGTTTTTTTTTTATTTCCTTAAGGACCGCCCCCCCATTCGGCCAAAGGGCCGACCAAGGGCCGGACTGGGACTTGAATGGGGGCAAAATTAAAAAGTCGAAAAACACAGTTTTTGATGATTTGGGTGGATGGACGATGGTCCAAGGGTGCCAGGAATCAATTTTTTTTCCTGATGTCGACCTGTTCTCGCTGAAAAATGCCCAAATTTCTTGCCCATTTTCCTGAATATTTTTCACTGAGTGTGCTGGGACAGTGGAGTTTTTTTTTTTATTTGCTTAAGGACCGCCCTGGTGTGCCACTGCATGACAGGGAGACTGCGGTGGCATCCCCCACCGCCGGACACACAGGTGGGGTGTCTGTAGCCTGCTTTTCCTCTCCCTCCTGGGGACGGCTCCAGTTGGCACGCCAAAGCCCACTTGGTGAAGTGACCCCCCAGAAGTGGCGCATTTGAGGAGTGGGAGTACCTGTCATGCTGCCCACCTGGGGGGGGGGGTCCAGCCAGCACCTTTTTCCAGCTTGCCAGACCCCCACCAGGGTTCCGCAAGAAATTCTTTGGCTCAAATTTGGTTTTAATTGAAGGGTCCTTGAATTTCGGGTGCTCAAATTTGAGTTTTAGTGGCCGAGATTTTTTATTGAATGAACAATAATTTGTGCCATGAACTGTGTTATCACAGCTCTAGGGTAGCACACTGCTCCTTTCTGAATCAAAATGGAGGTCGTGCTTTGCAATATTTTTAGATTGTGATTTTTTGTGCTTTTTTCACTGCCGTGGTGCCTGCTCCTGCCCTGCCATGCACCCCTCACACCTGCCCAGCAACTTGCCACTGCTTAAGACCAAACTGCTGTGTGTGCATTGTGCGAGTGTGAGAGTGTCTGGGTGCCGTGAGCAATCTCCAGCCTGAGGCTCCCCATTCACAAGAACTCGGTTTCAA
>CAAHFI010088222.1:0-21589 GCA_900893395.1 Euglena gracilis
ACTTTGCTCAGCATTCCGAGCGGAAATGTGGAGTGGGGGTAGGGACCCGAAATATTTCCCGGGTACTGACCGTGAAGGCGGATGGGCAGGGGGGCAAGGTGATCAGGTCTTACCTCCATCTGTTCATCAGCCCAGAGGTCCGTGCCCTCGGACCTCGGGCTCCCCTACTCCAAGTCCGAACCGGCCGCATAGCCGGCAACGGACTTTTTGGTGGAATAGATAGAATTCAATGAGCGCACCGCCATTCGGGCCTCATTAAATTCCCCGTCCGATCTCATCCCCCTCCCTGCCCGAAGCCGGGGTCCTCCTCCAAAACAAGATATCTTTGAAACCGACCTTTTGCCGTTGAGAGTACCACGGTCCTCGCGGCGCTTACCGCGATTTCCGTAGCCGGGCCGGGGGGAACGAGATCTGGGACATTTGGATGAGTGGTGACTTTGGAACCGCAAAGTGAACAACGGATTTTGTGGCGGGATTCCGCATAACGGGGGGAACGGTATTCCGTTCTTCCGTCAAACCGTCGTGGTGAACGGGTTCCCGTCGACCATGACCGGTGTACCGGGTTTCCGACGACTCGCGCGAAGAGGATGATCCACTTCGCGAACGAGATCGTGAAGAGTCGCGATTGAAAATCCCGTTTTCGGGTAGGGGGTCCAGGTGACCGACCGCGAGAAGGACGGGTTTCCGACCATCACGCGATGGTGACTTGGTACTACGCTAAAGCGGTTCTCCGAAGAACGTGAAACTCCGATTGACGTGAAAACGCCGAGGAACCCCGATCCCGTGAGGAGGTCGAGCCCCTTGGGCTTCCAATACGCTTTCGCGCATCGGGATTCGGGCAATTCCCGAGACATGTGACCAGATTTGTTGCACAAAAAGCACAGTTTATCCGTGCCTTGGTCCGAAGAACGCTGATTCCGCGTTTTCGGTCCCGTGGTGGGTGATCTCGGTGACATGGGTGATTTTTGCAACGCATTAACCGCACCCGCAGGGATTCCCGCGGTGGGATGCGTTTGGAAAGCACTGTATTTGTCCCAAAACTTGTGTGAGCTTGTGTGCTTTTGACACATAATTCCAACGTTGGCAAGAGTCATCTCATGCCTTGCCAACTCCTCGCGATGGATATCCTTCACGAGGATGGTGTGAAATGCAACAAAACCGCATCGAATTGTTCGCGCATTTGCTTCTCGCTAAGTTCATCAACTCGGAAGCAAGTGCTAACCATTTGGCATACCAAAGGTCAATGGATTTCCATTTGCGATCCGATGGCGCGCATTGTCGCCATTTCTTCTCCAGGGTAATCCTGGTGACCAACTTGAGTTGGTTGAAGCGTATTGCTCAACCAGGTCATCAAATGATACGCCATTACGTAGCACCAAATTGCGTGCGCGTTCTCGCTCCTCCCTCGCAATCGATGAATTCCATCTTGACTACCTCGGGATTCGGGTCTTGGGTGGGTCCCTTTAGTGCCCAGCAGTACTCCCAGTCCCGAAAAAAATTGTCTCCATGTGGTTGGATCCCCGTCCCATTGGGGCTTCACCTTGTTCGCGATTGCGATGGTGCCCTTGAAGTCTCTGAGTAACCCGCTGACCCTCGGTGGTATTCCAGGGGTTTGGGTCAGGGTAATTCTTAACACCAAACGCGTTTCGCGGATTTTCTCGCTCCATGTGTACCCCGTGCAGGATTTCCCGCACCAAGTGTAGGGGTAGCAGGATTTTCCTGCGGGAAATTGAAAAAAGTGTGGTGAAATTCTCCCGGTGGGGCGGGTTTTCCCGCCGAAAACCCGATGGGTGATCTGGTAATCCAGAACCTGGTGGTTGGTAGATCGCGAATGCGACCATGACTAAACCAGGTGTGGGTGTTGGCTCATTCCTCGTACAAGGTTGGAATGTTGAATTTCTTGGTGGAGAATCGAATTTTCGAGCGGGGGATCAATTTCCTCATCGGAAATGTCCTGTGAAAAGTGGGTTTGTGGTGTGGCAAATGCAAAGGTGGTACAATTCGCGTTTTTGCGGGTGGTTGTACCAAATTTGCGGTGGATGTAGGGATTCCTACTCCAGAAATGGTAATTGGAGAACGCGATTCCGGGACATTTGGAATGCCAACCGCAGCGCTTACCGCGGTGGGTGGTGGCACAACCGTACCGGAGTGGACATTTTATCCAAACTCGCGACAAGTCATGCACCGTTTCTTCCAAATGTTCCACCAACTGGAGTTGGCCGCAAATACGGTCAACCTCAGTCTCCAAATGCCTAATGTGTTTGCGGTAACAGGAAAAATCGTCCAAGTGTGGTAACTTTGCAGAAACCAAGTGTAAATCTCGGACAAGTCGTCTTTGGGACTCCTCCACAATCCGGAGTTGACCCGCAAGCGCTTTTGCTGCATTTGAGACAATTTGCAATTGGTGGGTTGAATGGTTAGGGGTTTCCGCGGGGTGCGCGAATTTTCCGCGGTTGGCTTTTCCAACAACGCAGAAATTCGTCCATCCAACCGTGAAACCTCATCTTGCATGGATCGGGCATTCCGATTCACAGATTCCTCAAGTTGAATCAAACTGGTGCAAAATGCTTGCAAGGTTTCCTTGTTGTCACCAAGCATTTTGTATAAAATGAGCGAAATTCCGGTGACTCGGATATCCGAGCGCGCGAAAACATTGGAAGTGAGCGAATTTCCGCTACTGTGGTGGACAACAAGGTGCAACGGGTTTGTAATTCCCCAATAGCGGCTTGAATACCACTAATGTCGGAATTCGCTTGGAAAGTGCGGAAACGTGCTCCTGCAAACCGACAACGGTGGCATTAATACCGCCAATGTCCGTTTGTATTTGTTGTTGAGCGAAATCCAACCGTTGTGCACAATCCGCATTTTTGCGTTCAAGGAGGGTTAATCCATCCTGGTTTGCGGCACAATGGCAGGATTTTTGCTCCAAATGTAAAATTCGCTTCCTCCAAAAGCTGGATTTGCGTACGGGGAACAAAATTTTCTTGCCAATTTTGCTTGAAATTTCTTCAATGCTCGACTTCCGAGCAAAGATGCAAAATCCGTTGTTGGGCTTCTTGGAAAGAAGTGGTGAGTGCGGCAAAATGCTCAACCGCAACAAAGTTACCGATTTCTGGCATTTTGGTGGTGGCATTTTGCGTGTAATGGTGCTGCAATTGGCAGTAGCATGGTTGAACATGATTTCCACTTTGGCAAAAAGATGGCTCATATCATCTTGCACATGCAGAAACTTGGAATCATTCCGCGTTTCCGCTTCATGCAGTGTTTCACTGATTTGTTGAAATTTTGTGGAAGTTGGATGCGCAAAATACTGTCAACACTTTCTCGAAAATGCTGAAGGTCTTTCCCCGCATTTTCAAAATTGTGTTGGCAATATTTGCCCATTTCCTGCAAATAATTCCAGCAATATTCCAGTTTGGTGTTGACAACCCTTTGATTGTCCTCATCAAACTGCAAAACATTGTTGAGCATGGTTGCGCATTCCGCAACGCATTGGTGGACATGCAAAATTTGCTTGCTCAGCGGGTGATCCGCTGGAGTTGACCGAGAATTCGGTAAACATCACCGGGGTCAGGTTATCCCTCAAATCATCCTCACAGTCCTCCACAATGGAAACGGCACCAGAGATTTCCGGCACCACCAGACACATATCTGGGTTCCATGGCAAAGCAGGGAAAACCGCAGTTTCCGCGGGTAATCCCGGCAATGCGCGAAATGGTGTGGGGGGTGGTAATTGAGGGGGGGGGGTTGAAAAAAAACACGGTGTTTCCACCGAGTTGCACTCCAAAAGGCCCACCGGTGGTTCCACCAGGGATCTTCTGGGTGTGAACAGAGCAAAGGGCAAATACCCCTCACTTTGTTCGTGGGTAACATTAGTAACCAAGTGTAAAGGTGCAAGGGGTTCATCCCTCGCCGCATCAATGATGGGTGAACGGGATGGAGGAAGGCATTTTGCCACCTACATCCCGCACAATCAATGACAATGATGATGAGAGGCTCATTGCCCCTTGCAACAATAAAGGTTTCGCCTTGTGACAATGACAATTGATGCAATGTGCCTTCTTGTTGCTTGGGGTCGGAATTGAACTTGTTTCATTCGAACCGTTCCAATCCCCGCAATCTTCATCAAGGTTGGTCAATGAACTCATCAACGAGTCATAATCAAATTTTGTGGTTGGGGTTGTGCTCTGCATCTTTTGAGATGGGTAAAAAGGCAAAAACCCAAAAATTCACACAAATAAGCAGTGAAAACAGAAACCAAGAAAGAAAGGACAGAAAGGTTGTATCGGCGAATACCGAACAGAGCCTTCTGAGACCTGTATCCTTGCTTAAAGGTTGGCTAGGGGCCAGGAACAGTACTTTCACCGTGTTCACGGCTCAGTACGATCCTCACCACCAGTCAACCACAGAGTTTCTCTGTGTGGAACGTCTGTGTAGGTTCGTTCCTAAATCTGCTACCAAGTGTATTACCTGGTAGCCTTTCTTCTGTAGGATCTTTGACCTATTCTGCTACCAAGTGTACGTCCAAAGCTTTCCCTTTTCCCTTTTTTGGGACTTTCTGAAAAAGCCTTTCACTTATGGTAGGGAAAAGTCTTTGGAGTAACAAAAAGTGGTTTTCCCCTTTTGTTCCCAATTCCCCAAGAGGCAAAGCACAAGATAAAGACTTCAGAAGTTTCTTCTGGAGTCAAGTTCGATTGTTTCGAGGGTTTTTCCCTCAGGCAAAACCAATGGTCAAACTTGGAAATTGACAGTAAAGAATACCACCTGTGGGGAAGGAGAGAAAAGTGCTGACGTGTCCAGGGGCAGATCCCAGAAGGGTCTGCCACGATCCTACCAACTGTGGTTTCCACAGTTGTGCGACCGTCACAGAAACCCACTCCTGCAGATATCCTACAGAGCTGGGACGTGCCTGGTACACACACATACCAAGGCAGCACAGTTGGGATGTATACGTCCTTGTGGAAAGATTTCCGATCCACAGGATTGCGTATGTGGACGAGGGGTAATCCCAAGTCAGGTGCACTGTTGTATGTCTTGTGGCAGACAGTGCAGAGCCACCAAAAACGGTCTTTCGTTTTGTCGACGAGCAATTCATCGCCGAAGTATTGAGCCAAAACTCGTGGGGATCTGGAATTGTAATAATTCTAGGTGACGTTCTGATCAAAGGACCATTTTCGGCCCCGACAGAACAGTGGCTGAATCCATCGACTGAGACATTGATTTGTCCTGAGTTTGTGGTCGACAATCATGTACCTGTTTTTCAGGTCATGAGTCTCAGGATCATCCTGAGGGATCGCGTTCCAGTCGATGATAACTTCGTCTTCCGAAGGTGTCTCAGCTGTGGAGGCACAGGTTTTTCCTGCCCCTTTGACCGAGGTTTTCGGCTGTGAGGTTTTTCCGTTGGCGGATGACATGACGTGTGTGAGGCCTTGCTCGAGGTTGATACCCGAGAAGAGGATTCCGCACCCTGGCTGCCAGCACCACCACCGCCTTTCGGTGGGGGCTGGTCACCAGACTTTGGTGTGGGTTTGCAAGGTGCGGCGCCCGGCTTGGATTTGGACGGGGCCTTCGGGCTTCCAGTTTCCGGAATGTCCGATGGCCGCCTGTCGGCGTCGCGCTTGCTTCCCAGGTGCGTGGTGACGCTTGGTACGGGGTCTTTTCCCCGAAACCGAGCGTCGTTGATATTCAGCAGGCGTTTCCCGAGCTGAAGGTCGCCCCGCATGTTCCTTCGATACCCCCGACGTATATCGTCCGATGTTCTCACTGCCACGAAAAGTTTGCAGTGGACTTCTGGGGATTCGGAGTACGCAGTTCACAACCACAGGCTGAAGTCCAGGACGAGGAAGGCCAACAGGCCAATGTCCCGCAGGCAGCGCTAAAGCGCATCACGCTCCTGCACCTTTGCAGAAATACAAATGATGTTCACCAAAGCTCGAACGGCGTCGCAACCACCGTCAACTCCTGCTGTATTTGCAGCAGTTCTGGTTCAGGGCTTGTACCTGCCAGATCATGGAGATGTATTATTATCTCAATCCCGATATGGAAATACCCCGGACTATGTCCCCATTAAGCCCTGTTTCGAAAAGGAAAGCACTGACGATTATGTCAAACGCCGATCAGGCGATACGCTCGATAGAGCATTGTTCCTGCCATTTTTCCAAGGCGGCAGAGTCAATGAACACGGCATGGCCCTACCCCTCCTGCGCTTCAACCACAGGATGGTTGAAGATGAACAGGGCCATGGGCCATTTTTCGATTACGGAAAAGACATGTTCCGCCCAAAGCCGCAGACGGCTGCTGAGGTTCCGCCATCGGAATCCTCAACCCAGCCGCAACCGGCAACAGCAGTCAAAGCTCAGCCGCAAACGGGAACGCCAGTTCCCCGGGGAATTCTGGTGAGACACCACCACCCGTCTTCGGGCGTGGTCGGCGTTATCTGGGATCAAGCCTATCGGCTACTGCAGAACCTTTTGTCCCTAAGAGACCTTATGAGAGTCAATCTTCTGTCGCCACCTCCTCAGCCCGCTAATGCGGCACCCACCAGCGCGGCTGCGCAAACAGGGACTGTGCCTACCGCTTTCAGCGGAACACCCAGCAGCCCCCGCCCCTTCCGCTTCACCAGAAACGGTGGAGGCAGTGAAAAGAGTGATGGAGAGAGCCGTGAAGACCGCATGGAAGGCTTGAAGATATCTCCGCTGAGGAATCTCAGTATGCAGATGTCCCATTAGCCCTACTGGGCTCCAGAACACCCTTCCGGCTGAAGGAGATGTGAGCTCAGAAACCGAATCTCCTACATCTGAGGCCGAACGGCCAGCGGTACCTCCCGTACCACCCCTCTCCTTACCTGCAGTGCTAACTGGCACCAACCCCGACAGAACTTGTCGCATCTCCGACAAAACCGACAGGTGTTTTAGGTGGTGTGCTACAGGGTCTGACCGCGGCGATGTCCGCAGTATCGGCAGTGCTGACCCCTCGCGGCTCACATGCCGCATCCCCACCATAAACCCAACGGGTTTCTGCTGCTGACAGCACTCAACAGCCGTACAGGCTGCCGGTCACAATGGAGTTGGATGTCCCAGCAGCTAAACCAGCTGCACAAGCACCGCCAACGGCGGAAATGAAACCACCTCCTGCCAGACGGGCAGCTCCGACACCGCCAACGGCCGAAAGACCATTGCCTCCGGCAGACCCAAGGGAAAGAACGCCGATATGGCAAGAACAAAAAGCCTAAGGCTAAACACTCAGCCCAAGGTAGCTGCAAACACGCTGAAAGCGGCGGGTTGATGACCCACCACCTCCTGGTGGAGATGGCTCAGGAGCAGGCCAAAGGGTGACTATATCACTTTGCCAAAGCTATTCGGCTGCCGTTTCCTCAAGCGCTAAGCGCAAGTCTACCCCCAGAACCGATTCGGTCAAATGTCGCTCATGAGGCAATGAGCCATTTTGGACTGAGGACGTATTGTCTGTAGGCTCACACCCTTAGGGAGGTGACAGCTGCCCGGCGCTCTCGCTTTCGGCCGATAGTCCTATTTCTGCGAGATTTTCCCTTTTCGCACTTTGGAAAAGCAAGCACAAGATCTTTGAAAACAACAACAAGGGAAGATGAATAAATGATCTCACAAAGAGATACGACACTTCATCACAAGGGAAAAATGGTCAGGACTGTTCTCAGAAAAAAGTCTTGGAGAAGAGTGAATAAGGTACGGGTGAAGGTGGATGGGTGAGCGGTTGGTTGGCTCCTTCCCATGAGTAAGTCCCTTCGGAATTGGGCGGAAACGGGACTTCCCGTTGTATTCTTCCTCCTCGCATGCAAGTCCCTTGCAGGTTCCAAGGGTCCTGCCATTGCCCACTTCCCGGGGTGGGGGCATTCCATTCTCCAAAGGTCATTCCCGTTCTCGGGGACATTGGACAAAACGCAAAATTTGCATCGCGCGTAACCACTGGTAAAATTCTCATTTCTCGTGGGGGTTGCAAAACGGTAGAACTTGCCTTCATGTGGAAAAGAAGGCTTCCTCCCACATTCTCATTTTCATTCTTGATTCACTTCCCTGGGGGCATGCCAAATCGTTGTCTTGGCAATACTTCACAAAAATCTCATTCCATTTTCCTCCTCCAAGGGAAAATTCTTGCTTGGCTCCCATGTTGAGGACGAAACGGGGAAACCCTCCCGTTGTGTCAAAAATTTCCATCCTTGGTCAACCTTGTGCCTCAAAAATCTTTGACACCAAAAAATATCCGGGGTAATTCTCTCACACTCTCTTTTCCGCGTTCGTTTTCTCGTTCGGCGTCCGCGACTTCTTTTCGGTTTTTCTTCGTCATCGGGTTGAAAATCATCGGGCAAAAATTCTTCATCGTGGTCGGTCACGGTTCTCCAAAGTTTCACTTGGGAAAACGTGCAAATGCATTCTCCACCCAAACTTTGTGCGACGGCTACCTTCAAGGTGTTGTGTCTTACTTCCAAAATGTGATAAGGACCAAACCATTGACTTTCAATTTTCTTCAATTTCCTTTGTGGCCATCGATCCTTACTCACTAGGACAAAAATCACCAACAAAATAGCTCGAATTCGGACGACCTTTGTTCAAAGACTTGTTTTCGATTCACGCAACCTTTGAACTCTTTCATCACACCATCTTGGATTTCAATAAGGTTTGGGGTACTTCCGGTTCGGGGATGATTTCACCTTTCAACTTGGACGTCCCAAAAATAGCTCACTTGGTGAATATCCCGTTTTTGGAGAAACTTGGGAATTCATCATCCATGAAACAATCGGTGTGAGCTTTGGCCAATCCATTGTTTTCATTTCCAATGTCAATGCTCTCAAATTTTGCAAAAATGCTCGATTTGTTCGCTCACAAAGACCATTTGATTGTGGGTGTCGGGGAACCGAAATTTGACGTCCACTCCGAAGGACCGAAACACTTTTTGATAGAAACCTTCTTGTTGCAAGAAATGAACATCATTGTCACTCATAATGCATTGAGGCTTGTCAAAATTCAAAATCCACTCCTTCCAAATCAATTTCAAAGTTCCTCACCACTTATGTTTTTGTAACACGGTATGAACTTCACAAACCTTGAGAGTGAATCCACAATTGTGAGAACGTAATTGAATTCATTGTGTGCATCCATTGAAATGAAATCGATGTAAAGTGTGTCGTTTGCAATTCGCGGTATCGGAAGCGACGAAATCAATTCCACGGTCGGTCGACGTGTTCGGTTTGCTTTTGAGACAAACTTCGCAAAAATCACAAATCCGTTTTGCACACGAACAAATTCCTTTTTGACTCATCCGACCAAAACATCTTGGAGAAGAAAAGAACGGTGCGCGGCACCCGGATGTCCATTCACATCATGACACCACTTCAATGTTTCTCAAGCTTCGCTTTGGGAACACTTTTTTGTTCTCGCAAAACAAACCCTTTCTGATTTGTACATCAACTTTTCTCTAATGATGGTTGCGCTTTCCTTTCTTCCAAAGCGTTCCACATTTCTTGGAATTCGCTACAAATAATCTTTTTTTGAAAAATGCAATGACTCACCGATCTTGAATAGAATGGCAAAATCCAATGTCGATCCATCCTTTCAAAAGCTTCGGACGCGATGGAATCAAAATCTTGTCCAATCATTTCCTCAAATTTTCCTCGTGAAAGCCATCCGGAAGTTCGTTTTTAACGCCGGGAATGTGTTTGATAACCAAATTGAATTGGGAAAGAAACGTGTACCATCTTTCGTAGTCGTGGGTTAGTCGGTGGTGCGGAGTCGAGAAAAGAACGTGTTGCTTGGTTGTCGCAAAACCACACAATTTTTGATGGGCAACCATTCGGTATTGGGTTGACATTGTCAAATTCCCGAAAGCAATTCCCTTTCATAGGTATTGTACCTTTGTCGTATCATTCCATTTCCACGAATAGTGGCCGAGAGGACAAGGTGAACGTGGTCGGGTAGGTATGGTCAAAACTCCCATCCGACTTCACTCCTTTTGTCTCCAAAATGGTTGATCTCCTTTTCAAAGTCTTCCAAAATCTCATTCGAACTTGTTGCCATTGGAAATTGTAGCTCCACCTTGAACATCACTTGAGTCGGTCAAAATCACGATTTCTCACTCGGTCTCGGTTTCCAAACACGTCAATTTTGCCAATTTAGATTTGAGCTCGTCGAATTTGCTTTGTTCCTCCAAACCCCATTCCACGGTGTTTCCTTTTTGAGAAGTTCGGTTAACACGTGTGATGATTCGGAAAATTTGGTACGTGACGGCGAAAGAAATTCATTGCTCCGAGAAAAGATTGCAACTCCTTCAAGTTGGAGACTTTTTGCTTTTAGGATGGCATCAACCTTCTTTTTGCTCGGCGACCACGTCCTGACTCAAATCAAATCCCAAATATTCCATGTTCGTTTGAAGGAATTCACACTTGCACAACTTCACACGGATTTTGATGTTTTTGGCATTCGGAAAGAAACGCTTCAAGCAAAATGAGATGCTCTTCTTTTGAATCTGTGCCGATTCCGCAATCGTCAAAAAATGCACCGAGGTGACTCCTCGTCAAATTTCCTTGAGGTTCGGATTTGCTTTCACTTTAGGAAATTAGGAGTTCGATCATTTCTTGGAAAACTCCGGGGGCACCTTGAAGTCCAAAAGGCATGCAAAGCCACCGAAAACACCGTCCGGAGGGGGTCGTGAATGCCGAAAGTTCTTTGCCCGGGGGTCAACCCAACTTGCCAAAAACCGCTCCTTAGGTCAAGTTTTGTCTTGAACTTTGTCTTCGCCATGTTTTCAATAAGAATTTCCATATTCGGTAAAAATGCCGCGTGCGGTTTGGTTCGGCGGTTGAGTCGTACGTATTGTCCAACCATTCTTTTTGTCTTGCTTTCCTTTTTCGACGAGAAAAGTGGGCGAACAATACTTCGGAAACGTGCCGGGGGGAAATGGGTTCAACCAACCCGGCTTGCACCAACTCATCAACTTGATGTGCTTCAATTTCGGCACAATCTTGCGGGGACATGGGCCAACACTTGGAACGAAGGGGTGCATCTTTCCATTCCTCCTTGAGTTCCAAATCCATTTCAACCAATTTGCATCCTTGACCGGGGGTGGCAAGGGACCGAAAACGTCTTGATACTTCAAAATCAATCTTTTCACCTCGGGGGTGCTTTCACCTTTTCGAGTTCCTTTGCAAAATCCCCTTGAATGTTCGCACTTTCGAACGTAAAAGGGTTCGGTCGTTGGGAAGCCATGTCTCTTTCGATTTGGTCGATTTTTTGGTGCAAAAGATTCGAAATCTCCGTGATTTGCTTTTTCGAAAGGGATAATTTTCCGGATACTTTTGCAAAAAGGACTTTCTCATTCTCCGATGAACTCTCTTCATCTTGGGCATTCAACCAAAGGGAAAATTCGGAAACATCGGGGTCACACACTTCCTTGGAATCACACCGAAGCACTTTCTTGATCCTCGAACCGAAAGAAATCCAAATCCACTTCATCGGTCAATTGGGCCATCATCTCTTCCAACCGAAATTTGCATCCACGCCATGTCAAAATCCAACCTTGTGGGAACAATGGGGTGAATTTCATCGTGAACCAACTCCATTTCTTTTGCAAAAGGGGGGATTTTCCGTTTTAGGGGCAAATCCATCAAAGGTTCCTTTTCAAAATCGAACTTGAAAATTTGGATAAAAATTCATTTGTTCATCAACTTCGTTGAATCCCAACCTTTTGCTCATTTGAAATACACTGAGACAAATTGGATCACATTCTTGAAGGGAACCTCCATTCCGTTGTGTCAATCTACGAAACAACGTTTTCCCATTGTGGAATTGGCAAAGGGGTACCATCCCAATCACCTTTGAACAGTGGTGTATCGGGGGGAACGAAAAATTGGCTCTTGGCATTCTTGTTCAACAATCTTTTTCCCATGAAGGTCCTTCATTAGGGGTGACAAGCATATTTTGCAAGGTTCTCGGATGATCTTGCACACCACTCATTCCAATTGGAGAAGGGTGTGGGCGCTGGGAAGAGATTAAGATGCCAGCAGAGGAATTAGGAAATACACAAATTTTGTCTGTGTTTGTGTTTGTGTTTACAGTGGCAAGCAGCATGAACGGCATCAATTCTTGGCTTTAGATGGGTTCCTCATGGATGGCCTGAAGGTTTCTGCAACCTGCCATGAACATCAAATGACGGGTTATGAAATTTTTGAATTTGTCAACTCATTCCTGCGGA
This sequence comes from Euglena gracilis, assembly GCA_900893395.1. NCBI lineage: Eukaryota > Euglenozoa > Euglenophyceae > Euglenales > Euglenaceae > Euglena > Euglena gracilis. The sequence goes on from CAAHFI010088222.1 coordinate 12,220, forward strand.
CGGAGCAGGAGTATGTTGCCATCGGAATGCATATGGGTTGGAGGAAAAGCCAAAATCCCCCTCCACAGCAAAGGTGCGAGTTTTTGTTGAAGACCCTGCAAGAACGGTGGGGGGAAAGCACCAAGAAAGGTTCTCCAACCAAAGAGAAATAATGTTGGAAACCGAAGGCTCATCCTACCGGGAGAAGTGGGGTAGGAAACCATCCTCCCAGGGGTAGGGACCAAGTGCAAAATCCTTCGTCCAAGGGGAGTGCTTCACATGCAAAAAAGAAAACGGGAAGGGAGTTCATCATGACTTCAAAAATTCTCGTTCGCAAAAAAGGCTCGTTGGGGGGGCCTTCAAAACTGGAGGAAAAGGGGCCGAAGGGGTGAAATAAACTCCTCCCATCGCCAATCATCTGAGTAGGGGGTCAGAGCCATTCGGGAGCCGGTGCTGCAAATGCAAGTCTCACATCCATTGGGGTGGATGGTTTGTCTCCTTCAACCCCCCTTGTTGACACGTGTGATGGCGCTCTCCACGTGATCAGGGCAAATGTCTGAGTCCTCTTCATCCGAACCACCCGCACCATCGTCAGATAAACCATCGCCTGGAGAAGAGGCAGTGGAGCATCTTGAATTTGAAGTTGTGCCAAGAAGAATTTGAGTGTGGGTGCCAAGAAACACGGGTGTCAAGGATTTTTTGATGGTTGTTCGGTTTGGATTTGCGTGGTCCTCGCAGGATAGGGGACCTCGTAGACTCCATTCGAGCCATCCCCCCCGTGTCCATTCAGGCGATCCACAATTTTCGTCCCAAAGCTTTGGATCTTTTTTCTGGCACCGGAAGTGTCGGAAAGGTTTTACGGGACACGGGTAGAGGTGATATCGTGGATGTGGATTCAAAGTGGGACCCCACCCTGTGTGTGGACATTTCAACCTGGGATTACGAGAAAATTTTTCCCCGGGTGAATTTGAGATTGTGACACCATGCCCCCCTGTACTAATTCAGTTTGGCCTTAAGCAGTAGGCCAAGACGGTTGGAACCGGCTCTGGCGTTGGTGCAAAAACGCTTGAGATTATCAAGTTTTTGAGACCCAAGGTTTGGTGGTTGGAGACCCCCGAACGGGAATCCTTGCCTGGCATGCTCTTTTGGCGAAATTTAGTTTTGGATGCAGACCATTGCCAAATTGAAAGGTGGGGTATCAAAAACCCACCGCATTTTTTGGAGTCCGCAATTGCTGTCACTGCCCAACGTCGTTTGTGATCATTCGACGTGCCCGATTTGGTGGAGAAAGTTCCAACCGCCCAAACGAGCTTCGAGCACACAAGGCAAGCTTGTGGGGGGGCAAATGGCAGTGCGAAAAGGAGCTCACCTATCGTATTCCTTACCGATTGGTGGAATATGTGTGTGGACCGTGTTTTGGACTCACCCCGACCTTTGACTTCGGACGAGGAAGCGGAGTCCGAGAATGAAATTTTTGTGGTCCAATGCCCGGGTTTCCAGATGGTTTTCTCGGGAGGGTGATTCTCCGATTGACCATCGGAAATGCGCCAAGCGGTCGAAATGGGCAGAATAATGCAACTTTCGGCAAGCCCGGGTGCCCATTTTGAAATGAGAATGAGGGGGAGGATGTAATCCGGGAAGTGGCAAAACACATGGTTTTGGCGTCAGCCCATGTGAATTTTGTGAAAGGTGCGATTGAGGTGAGGTGGGATCTCAAGACCCCCTCGGTGAAGTCCTGAAAAAGGAGATTGTTAAGAATTTCGGGATTCATCACTTTCTGGGATTTGCCCTCGAGATCCCCGTGAGAGGTCGACACGGGGAAGCCGAAATCTCTTTGAGGGAAGGTGCCAAACCCGTTAGTCAAAAGCCCTTGTCACATGACGGTGAGAGATGGGCGGCTCATCAACATCTTGTGGATGAGGCCTTGAAAATGGGGAAAGTTGAGCCTGGTTCGGGTCCGTGGAACACCCAATCTTTTCCGGTACCCAAAAAACTCCGGAGAGTATCGCCTTGTGCAGGATTTGAGGCCCCAAATCTTGCAACCATGAAAGATGCACATCACCTTCCCCAAATTTCTCACATCCTCAAAACACAAGGGAAGTTCCAAATTTGGAACGGTGTTGGATTTGACCCATGGCTATCACCAAATTCCATCGAAAAAATGAAAAGGAGCACCGACCCAACACTTGCACGCCCAATTCCAACGGATGACGGAATGGGTTTTGCGAGAACTTCCCGTGTCGATCCTACGTGGACGACATCATTTTTTGGGCCACGGGGGAAACGGAGGAGGAGCTTCTCCAAAATCATGCCGAAGATGTGAGGCGGGTTTTGAACGCCTCAAGGAAAGCAATCTCGTGTGTAGCCCGAAAAATCCCACTTTTTCATGCGGGAGGTTGAGTTTTGTTGGCATGTTTGCGGGAGGGTCAAAGGAGCCCCTCTCCGGAAAGCTTTTACCGGTCCAAGGGTGGGGGCTTCCAAAGGTGGTGACCAAACTTCGTGCTTTTTTGGGTTTTACAAACCATTATTCGGAGTATGTTCACCACTATGCCGAATTTGCTGCCCCCCTCATGGCCAAGTTGAGATTGAACGGCATGACAGGAAAAGGGTCTCAAAAAAAAGTTGGAGTGGACCGTTCATGAAATCTTGGCTTTTCATCGGTTGAAAAAAAAATTGAAGGAGGAGCTTGAGCTGTTCCAAATCAACCAGGATGTCCGTCCATTCGTTTTGAGGTGTGACGCAAGTGATTTGCCATTGGAGCCGTTTTGGACAACTTCACCCGAGGACAGGAAAAATCTTCGGGGATTGGCCTCGGCAAAGTGGACTCGTGCCCGTGGGTTTCTTTTCACGGAAGTTGGCCAAGACACACTTGATCTGGGTTCCGTGAAAAGGAAACCTATGCCATTGTGGCAGCCCAAAGAAATGGACGAGCTGCATTGGCTTCCAACCCGTGATCATCACGACCGATCACAAGGCGTTGGAGGATTGGTTAACCAAACACGTCGACACCCCTCGGGTCCTTGAGGAAGGCGAGCGAGATGGCACGAAACGCTATCTCAGTTCGACCTGGGTGCCATGTCACGGTATGCATACCCGGCGAGCTCCGTACGGGAGGATGTACGCTTCCACGGGAGCTTGGAAGCCCGGAAGAGGTGAACTCACGATGGAGGAGGAAGTCATGGAAAGGGGCTTGGAGGCTTGATTCGGCGGGATCCCGGGGGAAAGGGGATATTGATGGTGGGGGGGGCAACGGATGTACGGTGGTTACCCGGTCGGGTGTCAACCTCCTCTCCAACATCCCCTCGGCACCTCAGTTGATGAACAATTACCCCCAATCAGGGGTTGAGGATGAGGCGGGAATAGCATCCTACTCCGCGACGTTCCATCGACAATGGCAAGTGAAGGAGTCGAGAACGAATCTTGCAGAACCTCACCCACGGGTACCTGGATCAATGCGAGTGGAGAGGGAATCCAAGATGGAGCACAAGGAGCCTCGGCCTTACCGCCGATCCAACGGCGATGGATAGAGATGCAAGAGAGGTGGGCAGCCGAATCCCTCGGGAATCCCCTCCGCGAGCCCAAGCGAGAAAGGAGGCTAAGGTGGGACCGAGGGACGACGAGAAGAAAAAGTGCCGAGGAGGAGGAGAGAAGGTGTGTTCCCCTCACTCCCCTGATCCCCCCCCTCTCGGAAGGGATGCCTTGCAAGAGGATGTGGGAGGGGAAAGTTCTTCGTCCACGGAGTGTCTTGGTGGTGGAGAATCCTCATCGGATGAAGGGTTGGGGTTTCGAACCGACCTGGAATTGTGGAAACCCCCTCGGAGAGCCCAAGAACTCTCTTTTCGAGCCCCCCCCCCTCTTCGTTGGGAAGGGGAGACCCCTCGGCGGCACGGATCGGAGGCCACACCACCGTGGATCGAGGGGGGGGGGTCGAATTTCGTCCACATGTGATGGATGAAAATTGGTCAAACTTGTATGATCAATCCGAGTTTTTGGCGAGTGATTATAAAATAAACATGTCCAAAGGCAGGAGTGGCCAAGTGGCTTCGGATTTTTCGATGGAAAAAAGTACAAGGGGGACAGGTTGTGTGTGCCGGAAAAACGGGTGGAAATTGTCACACGAGATCACCACATTGCCACGGGGCATTTGGGCGTGGATAGGTTGATCACCGAAGTTGAACTCCGATATTTCCCACCGACCACCACCAATTGGAAAAGGTGGTCGAGAAGGTGAAAACAGAATGTTTGGTTGTGTCAAGCGTGTGAACCCCGAATTGGACCATGAAAAGACCCTTGAATTCACTCTCGTTCCCGAGCATTTTTGGTCCACGTGTGTATGGATGTTTTCTCCATGCTGGAAGTCACATCTGGACACACATTCAATTGTTATGTTTTGTGTGTGGACCGTTTGACCGGTTGGATGGTGACTCAGGGATGTTGAGAAAGGGCTCACCGGGGAACGGGCGGCTCATCTCTTCATTGATGGGAGTTGGGGGGAAATCGACATTCGAGTGTGATCACCAGCGATAGGGGTCCCCAATTTGTGTCTCCATTTTGGGTGACCATGCGTAGTCGATTGGGAATAAGGAGGGCATATTCCAAGCACACCGCCCAAGCAAGTGGGCGGGCTGAGGTGTGTGGAAGAATACTCCAAGGAATCCTAAGGAAACTACACATGGAGGAAAGGGTGAATTGGGTTGAAGTTCTGCCACGAGCTTTGCGGCTTCAACATGATTCGCCGACTCAACCGGGTACACCCCTACCAATTGGTTTTTGGGAGGGATCGAAGTTTGGCGGGGTTGCCCTACGCCCCCATACAAGATTGTCCCGAAGCCCATGATTTTTTGACTCGCATGAAAAATTTGGAAGAGAGAATTTCTTGAAAAGAGAAAACTCTTGAATGAGGAACATGCGAGGGTCCAAGCCTGAATCAATCGGGTCGAAAGGCTCCCCCCCGGTACGAGCTTGGATCATGGGTGTGGTTGCTCAAACCAACCAAGGTCGGTTGGGGAAACAAAATGGAGCGATGGTGGCAAGGTCCGTTTGAAGTTGTGGGGCTGGTTGGAGCCTCGAGCTATCGACTCAAAATTTTGGCGGGGCAACATTTGGATGTCCATGCGGATAAACTCATGGTGTGTAAGTGTGATTTAAGCCTTGGGGTCCTAGCCACTCACCTACGCACGTTCGGATTTGGCTGGACAAGGGGAGGGGTTCTTGAACTCTCCCTTAGTCAGAGGGTTTTTGGGTGGTGGAGCCTTTAGATGGACCAAGGGCAAGTGTGTGAATTGTCACGCATGGGGTATTTTTTTTGCTTCACAGGTCAAGGCGCCGCATCGTCATCGACGACGCGCTCGAGCGGTACGCGACATTCCCAAGCGCGTGACCGCGCGGTGACGGGTGCGCATGCCCGTTGCGACGTGAGTGGGTGGAGCATGGTGTGGGGTTGGCTGAACTCACCAGGGAATTCCATGCGCCCCTTTTCTTTTTTTCTTTTTTTTGAATCGAGCCAAGACGTGTGAATTTCTTGAAAGGCGGAAATACACCCGTTTTTTGAAGGGGTCAGGAAGGGTCTCGAAGGGGTCGAAGCGTGGGTAATTTTGTTGGTTAAACCCACGACACCCCCCCCCCATGCATCTTTCGTCAATTTCGGGAGTTTCCTTGGCAAGAGGAAGTGCCGACCATTGTAATTTGGTGATGATGCCGAAGCCTGTCGGAAGGGAGGGGCAACATGGGTGCGAAGGAAAGACGCCAATGATTCACTTCCGCCTCTCCCCTGCCATTTTCACTGATTTTTTCGAATTTTTGATTCAAGGGGGGTGACGCACCATTGGGACATATGATGACGTCAAAGGTGGTCGGAGGGGAGAGGCAACATGTGAGCGAAGGAAAGACAGCCATGATTCACTTCTCCCCCCCCTTGCATTATCACTGTTTTTTTCGAACTTTTGATGCGACGGGTGGTGCCGACCATTGCGGCACCGTGATAAGGCCGATGGTGGTCGAAGGAGAGAGGTAACATGGGTGCGAAGGACGGACGCCCGTGAATCACTTCCGCCATCGCAAGTTAAGACCGAAGGCTGACTTCTGGGGGAGGTGGCCTGGGCACCCTGCCCGTTTCGACGACTGTGGGGATCTAACGCCCGGGGGGCCGGTCGAGCGATGAGCGCGGTCTTGCCGGTTCCGGTGATGCCCTCGACGAGGATGGCGGGGCTGCAGTCTACTGCGGCCTCGAGGGCACACACCTCTTCAAGGACCCTGGGGGGCTAGGGCTAGAAATTTGGGGTGGCTGGAAATTTGGGTTGGCAAGCCCCAGGGGGCCCCTCCTTTTTTCCATTTTTCCGCTGATTTTTTTGGATGCCGACCACTTGAAAGATCCGGAGGTGCTTGGAATGGGGCGGTGACATGCGTGTGAAGGATGGGCACCTATGGTTCGTTTCGCTTCGCCCCCCTTCTATTTTTACCAATTTTTTTGCATTTTTTCGAAGGGGGAGTAACTGATTGTGGAAACCCTTTGAAGGATCCAAGGTGATCGGGGGTGGAAGGGCATGGGCGTGATGGATGACTCATGATTCGCTCCCCCCCCTCTTTTTTTCTTCCGGGTCGGATTCCTTGGAAAGGGATCGATGGAGTGAATGCGCGCGTTCCCCCAACTCTTCCCATGCTCTTCGGATGTGGAGAAGGAGACCGAGGGGCGGAGACGCTCGCATGCGCCCTCGATCGACCGAGTAGGATTTTTGTACCGACTCCGGAAGCCGTGATGTTTTTTTATGATTTTCCTTTGATGACGCCCATTGAATGCTTGGTTGGTGAGAATGCCTCAAAGATTCGAGTGGGTGGAAGGGACGTCCTTTGGAGTTGAGGGAATTTTGTGGGTCGCCGACCACAAAATTCGGCCTTCGCCCCCCTTTTTTTCTTCTCATTTTTCCTTTGGGAGATTTTCTTTGTGAGATCTTTCGGTTGGACACCCTCCGGTCTCCCTTTTTTTGAGGAAAGGGACCAGCTGTCGGAGATTTGCGGGCAAATCTCTCGAGTAGGGGGGTGTTTGGTCCGGAGGTGTATTTTTGCACTTCTTGACGCCAGCCGCACCGAGCGTTCGGTGGAAATGGAAATAACCCGGGTGGTGAACCCCTCGACCACGTGTGAGGGAAAGGAGTGGATTTTTGGTGGGGAGAAGGCTAAGCCGCGGTTTGACTTGTTCGGAGTCGACCAAGCCCCTCCCTCCCAACGTGAGGGGCAGAGGACATATTTTGACTGGTCTGCAAAGCGTATTTTTGCTTTTTTAGGGGAGCGCAAGACGGACGCCCCCCCCCCCGGCATCAGTTTGGCCTTTACCCAATGATTCCCTTAGACGCGCAAAGCGCCGCTTGGGCCCATGTGCCATCTTCCGAGGAAAAGGACAATTTTTATACGCTAAAAGCGGCAATGGGTGTAGGAAGGGACACAAGGCCACGCAGCTCAAATTTTGGGTTGGAAGAAGTGTGAGCGCAAAAGGTTGTGGACCTGGGGGGTTGTATAAACCATGCCTTGGGTAGCGTGGTGGTGAGCGCCCGGCCTGGAGCCGGGCGCGCATACCTGGGATGGGTGTGAGGAAGATGACCAGAAAAGCGCGCAATCAGCGCGGTAGGAAAGGGTACTGCCTACTCCGCCCCTTTCTAATCTCAGGTGGGTCTTTTGTCGCATTATCTGGAATCGTCTGATTATCATCAAATCATATCATTGATCACGTTAACAGTGGATGATCTGTTTTTTTTTTTGCTATTTGGCATTACCATTGGTATTGTCAAGTTTTTGGTGTAACAAGCATACGTTGCACGTCGCACCAACCCACGTTCCGTGAACCAAACCCAAGTACTTCCCTCAATGTCTTCCAATTTTTGTGTCATGTTTTCTTTTATTTAGGGATTGGAATTCCAATTGAAAAAGGAAATGTGCAAGAGGGCAAAAGAAAAGGGGAAGAAGCGCCGGCGTGGTTGCCAGAAAAAGGGAATCTTGGTTGGGGAGGGGGATTTAGAAATGGGTGGTTGTGCTCAGGCAACAGGGGATGCGAGGCCGGGTAGGTTGATCGATCCTACACAACCTAGGGGCAACGGAGGCACCGGATTTTCCTCCTCCTTAGGACTTAACAGCGGCCCGTCCCCTCCAACCTCCCGTTCTCGGTTTAGATGTATTGAAATATGGACAGGTGAGGGATTTTCTTTCAAGGCGACTGGAAGAGCATTGGGGCCCCGAGGGCCCGACCATTCGGGCTCCCGCACTGCAAGATGGTGAGGTCCTGCTTTCCTTGCCGGCTGTTCTGTTCTGGTGTGTTTGTGCGTGAGCGGGGGGTGCTTCTTACTGCTTTTTGTTGCCGGAGTTGGCTGATTCTCAATTATGCCCTTCGACCTCAAGGAGAAAGAAATTTACTTCTAACACGAGTTCACCTGGATATACGTACAAGGACGATTACATTCGTTGAAGACCGTCAACTATCAACTGGTGGATCAAACTTTTTTGCTGACCTTCGCTTTAAAGGAGGAAGAATTCAACTGTTCGAGTTCAACTTGAATTTCCCAAAAATATTTCAATTACGAGGACAAAGTCACTACAGGACTTCCATGAAGAATGAGCTAAAAAGAACTTCAGACTGCCAAGAAGAACTTCAACGAACTTCCAAAAAAAACAGCTGAAGCTGGGGAAGGTGGACACACAGCAGCAAGCTGCAGAAGCTGATGAGGCGGCAGCAGCACGTCAGTCCGTGGCCATCGCAGCCCCCCCACCCCCAGCACATCAAAAGATTTCAAGACTCCCCCACTCAAAATGATGGCCATGGACCATGGACAACTGTGGTCAGGAAGAGAAGACAGAGGAGGACTACCATCACAGGTCAAACAGACTCCACCCGTTTTTTCTCAGTTTCCTCCCCTTCCAGGAGAAAAAAGCAAAGGCTATGGCAGCCTCTCAAGACATATCAGAAATCCAAAGGATTCAAATCAAAATCAAGGTATGGCAGCCATCATTGGACAGGGCCTGGGGCCCAGAATCATGGCTATGGCAGCCATCATCCAAGAGGGCAGTGGGCCCAAGTGCAAGGCTATGGCAGCCTGTGTCCAAACCTGACAGATCCCTGGGGAAAGGTACGTCCAACTTACCCACAGCTCTCTCAAACATAAACCCCTCAGGAGCTGCCCACCAAGCAAGCAGCCCCCTTTCAGGGGAAGGCCAATGGAGGCCATTGTATCCAAGAGGCCAATGGAGGCCAGGGGGTAAATATCAAGGCCAATGGGGGCCATTTCAATCAAAATTAGGTGGCCATGGGAGGCCAATGCTTTTCAAGACCACAGCCCTTGGGGGGAGCCCAAGATTGGCTCAGAACAGCCCCCCCCAGAAGGTAATCTGTACCTCCCCACTGCAGACA
>CAAHFI010089621.1:0-10735 GCA_900893395.1 Euglena gracilis
TGCGGACTATTTACTAACCGCCTGAACCGAACTTTGTATTCCTAATTCGAACCTTTCCTCCTGTGCAGACTGCTGGCTCTGGTTATGTCTCACATTGATTGTGTTACGTCTTTGGGGACAATTGGGATATCAAGAAAAATTGGGAATCCGAGGATTTCAATAAAAACAAAAGAATATTCTGAGACGTCCAAAGTTGGTCGCAGAGGTTTGTTGTTCCAATCGTCCAAGACGTCTTCGAGGAGATTCAACATTGTTTCACTGGTTATTGAAGTTCCAGAAGTTGGTGTTCCTGAAGGCAAGGTTAACCGAGTTGCTGGTACAGAACAACACCTTCAACAGGAAGTTGACATTGAGGCTGTGGTGAACAAGTTCACAGTGGAGAGTTTGTCAACAGTTGTTGTATTGGTTATTTGGTTGAGGAAGTTTGTAAGTGCTGCTGTTCACCTTGCTGTCCAGAACAAGATCTGGTTGAGGCAAGATCTTCATCATCTTGCTGACCTGGTCCTGAACCCAGTGGTTGGTTTTCTGTTCTGGTTTCTTCAGTTTTTGTTTGTCTTTTTGGGTTGGCCAGTGTTTCTGTTTCTCCCAGTTTTCAGAGCCAGTGGTTGAGTTTTTTGAAAGTGATCTGCAGAAATGTCCTCCATTGAAGATTTGGAAAGAAGGTTGCAAGAATTGGAAATCAAATCAGCCAGCAGCAGTCAGTCTGTGTTTACCCCTGTGAACCCCATCACCCAGGTTGAAACATTTCTGAAGCAAATTGTGGAACCAAATTCCAGCAACCCCAGCCAAAGTTCAACCCAAAGTTCAAGATTACCCCCTGTGAAATTGCCAGAGTTTGATGGTGCAAATTGGCCAGAGTTTTTGAAAGATTTTGGCAGATGGTTGAGGTTAACTGGTGCAGTTGCATTTGGAAATGTCCAGAAAAAGGATTGGCTGTTGGAATGTTGCACCCCCAAGGTGAAAAAACTGGTTGAAAAAGTGATGGATGAGAATGATGATTTTGAAAAAGTGCTGTTGGAAATTGCAAATTTGTTCCCAACACTGGAAAATGACATGACTTTGAGGTCTGCCATTGACAAATTGCCAGCACTTTCCCAGAACCCTGAACCCCAAGACATCAAAAAACTTTTCATTGAGTTGGACAATTTGATGGCCAGGTTGAGCCCCCAGGCCATGAGTGAACAGGAAAAGTTTTTGGTTTTGCTGAGGAAATTACACCCCAGAATGTATGCAGACATCAGGGCAGACAGATTTTACAAACATCGTTCTGAGACATTCACAGATTTGAGAAAAACAATTTTGGAGAAAAGTTCTGAAGATTGGTTGGAGAGGAATTTGCTGAAAAAAGAAAATCTCAGACCATTGATTGAAAGACCCCCTGATCAATCTGAAAAAGTTGGTGAAAGTGTCCCAGAATCTGGAAAAGGTGGAAAATCTGGTGGAAAAGGAAAAGGCAAAGGAAAAGGCAAAGGCAAGGGTGAAAGAAAAGTTGATGACACCCCAGCCCCACGATTTGGAGCCACAATTTTCTGTCGATTTTGTCACAAAAAGGGCATTATGAAGACAGATGTTGGTCAAAAGAAAAGTTTGAGAAAAAGAAGGCAGCAGCCCAGAAGGGGGCAGGCAAAGGGACCCCTTCGGTTCAACCCCAGGGAGTGCAAACCCAGGTTACCCCCAGGGTGAGAACCCCAAAAAGAGAAAGGCTGATGCTTTGCATTGCTCCAGATGGTGTGTAAAACTTATCTTTTGCCAGTGAAGGTTTATGGAAAGGAAATTCAAGCCATTTTGGACACTGGGGCCACCATACTGCAGTTTCTAAGAAATGTGTTCCAGAGAATAAAATTCACGGAGTGCTGCGGTACCCCTGCAGATCGGCAACGGGAGTACATTTTTTCTGAAGGAGTGTGTGAGGTGAGTGGAGTTGGGACGAAAAATTCTAAAGCTTAAAGCGGTTGTTGTTGAAACAAATGCCTTCGAGGCAGTTTTGGGGACTGACTTTACTGAAAGTGAATTTTTTGGTGGGTTGCTGACCAGACCCCCCAGAATCATCATTGATGGTGAGGAGTTTTTACTTCAGAGCCATGATGGGGACCACACCATCAAAAGAATTTTCAGACTTTTCAAGACAGAAAGCTACACTTTGGTGAAGCCAGTGAAGACAAAAGCTTTGGATGAATTGAAGATTTCTGAGGGTCAGATTTGCATTGATCTTTTTGCAAACCACCTGAACCACACCCAGTCTTTGTACATGACAAAAGGGAATTCAGCCTACAGGTATTCATGGGAAAGGTTGTTGTGTGACATTGGTGCTTCCAAGTTTCTGTGGGCAAACCCCCCCTTCAGCCAACTAAGCAAAGTGGTGACAAAGTTGTGCATTGAAGAAACAAAAATGGTCCTGGTACACCCAGACTGGGTGGACCAGTACTGGTCCCCCTGCTGGAAAGGGTGACTGTGGCCAGGGTGAAAATTTCAAGTGGGGTTCCCTTGTTTGTGGGTGACAGGTGCAAAAAGGTGCTGCCCTCCCCCTGTGGAACACTTTTGTGAGTGTGGTGGACACTGTGCAATTCAAAGTGGATTTTGAGCTTTTGGACCCCAAAATTGTCAGTTGGCTCAGAAAAGTTTCAAGGAATTGGAGTTTGGATGAACTGAGAGGTGAGATCAGGAAGTATCCCACAGTGGATGATGGAATTCAAGTGGATTTCCCAGATCTTCCTGATGTTCCCCCCTGCAGCAGGCACCCAGCCTGCCAGTCCACCTGCAGACAAGCAAGTTTTTGAAAGTCCAAGTTTTCCTTTGGAGAATGTTCCCCCCAAGGAATCAGATGAAAAGGTGAAAGAATGGTTGGACAATGTGGTGGTGTTTGAACCAATGAATGAGCATGAAAACATCAATTTTTTGGCTGAGTTGACCAAGGACATTGAAAGTGAGCTGAGTCTTTTTCAGGAGGTGAGAAAAGATGTGGAGGTGATGTTTTTCCAGCTGGCCCAGCCTGTGGAAGATGTTCAGTTTGCAAAACCTGTGAAAACTCCCAAGGCAACAATCAAGATGGATGAACTCAAAAGCATTTCCCAAGTTTTGCATGAAAAGATTTGGACTTTGGAGGCCCAGAAAAAGGCTGATGAAAAAAGCAGCAAATTGTTTACTGAGAATCTGAGTGGAGATTTGAAAAAGAAGTTGAGAAATTCAGAGACCACCCCAGGTTGTATGAGCTTTTGGTGAAATTTTCTGATGTTTTTGGACCATTGCCCACAATTTCTGAGTCTTCCCCCCTGCCTGTTTTGATGGACATTGAGCTGAAGCCTGAATGGGAAGGCAAACCCCTAAGGCAAAAGTGTTGGCCCATGCCCCAGGAGGATGAAAAAGAAATTGACCTTCAGTGTGAAGAATTGCTAAAGTCAGGGTTGATTGAGCAATTCCCAGTTGGTGAAATCCCCCAGGTGTGCAGCCCCACATTTTTGGTGGACAAAAAAGGGTCAAGTACCAGAAGGATGGTCATCCATTATGGAAAATTGAATGCCAGAAGCAAGGCACATGCAGGTTATTTGCCAAGCATGGAGGTTTTGATTGAAAGTTTGGCCAAATGTCGCTGGAAAAGTACCCTGGACATGAGGAGTGGGTATTGGCAAATCCCAATCACAAAAAGAGCAGCAAATTTGTCTGCATTTTGCATTCCTTCTGGGAGGTGTTTTCGTCCCAAAAGGATGATGTTTGGCCTAAGTAATGCACCGGGTATTTTTCAGGAGCTGATGGAAATTCTAACCTCCCAATGCAAAACGGATTTGAGGGTGAGAGAGATTTTGAAGGATGGACACCTGGCTTCTTTTTTGATGTTGGTGCAAACTCTGAGAGGATCATTTGTATCTTTTGGAAAAGTGGTTTGAAGTTTGCAGAAAGAACCAAGTGAGAATCAAATTGAGCAAATGTTCCTTTCTGAATCAGTCCATTGACTATTTGGGTTCTCGTTGGGATGGGGAATGTGGCAGGCAAACAAAAGAAACATTGAACCAATTCTGAGTTTTCGAGTTCAGAATCAAAGGGATTTGAGGCGAATTTTGGGAGCCATGAATTTCTACCGCAGACACGTGAAAGGTTTTACTTTTGACTCAGCCCCGCTCACAGATCTTCTGAAAAAGAATGTGAAATGGAGGTGGACTGAAAAGGAGGAGAGTTGTTTGAATGCATTGAAAAGGAAATTGTCTTCTCTTGATGTTTTGGGTACCCCCAGGAGTTCAGGAGAGATTGTTTTGGTGACTGACAGTTCGGATTTGGGAGGTGGTTCAGCATTGTTTCAGTGGCAAACCCTCCAACAAACACAAATTCCTGAGAATTTTCGAACAAGTGGTGTGAAGGTGGATGGAACCCTGAAAAACAACTACCCCAGTGAAATGAGGTTGGTGCCCTTGGGCCACTACAACTGGAAATGGAGTGAGGCAAGAAAAAAATACACTACCTGGGAAAAGGAAATTTTGAGTGGTGTGCTGACCATTGCTTCACAAACAAGGATTTTGCAAAATCTGCCAATTGTGTGGATGACAGACAATGAGGCAGCCACCTCTTTTCTGAAGGGTGAACCCCCCTCAACAAAAGACTGAGAAGGATGTATGTGTTTTTGCACCAGTTCAAACTGAATATCGTTCATGTGGCAGGTTGCAAAAATGAATTGTGTGATTTTTTGTCTCGTGCTGATTTTGAGAACAAATTTGAAATTCATTTTGAGGAAGAAGCAAGGAACGCTTTTCAGAAAATGGATGTGCAGCTTGACCTGTTTTTGCAGAAGATTTTCAGTTTGTCCCACAGAGTGCAAGTGTCAGAAAAGGATTATTTGAATTCAGAGCTGAAGGATTTTTGGGAAAAAGTGGAGGTTTCAAAACCCTGTTTCATTGACAATGAGTTTTGGTTCAGATCTGCCAAGGCCATGTATTGTGAAGGAAAATTGGTTGTTCCATCTCATTTGTTGAAGTTTGTTTGGATGAATGTCACAAGGCAAGCAACCATGTTGGTGCTGAAAGGACTTTGTTGTTCTTTTTGAGCCATTTTCAGTCCAAGGTTTCCAAGAAAGACATGTTGGAAATTTGCAGGGCCATTGTGATGACATGTGAAATTTGCACCCTTTCAAAACAAAACCGCCCCAGTGACCGTGGAAAGGTGGGTTCTTTACCGATTCCAACAGTGAGCAATGAAGTTTTGTGTTTGGATTTTGTGCAAATGGACCCCTACAATGGTTTTGACTATGTGCTGACTTTGGTCGACAATTTGTCCCATTTTTGCCAATTCATCCCCACACAGAAAACGGTAACCGGAGAAGGTGTTTTGAGGCTTATTTTGGACCGGTGGATTTCTGTTTTTGGAAAACCGTCTGTTGTGAGGTCTGACAACGACGTGCGATTCAGACAGCCCAGTGGTTTTTACCAGACAGCCCTGAAAGCTCTCGACGTGAAATTATCGTTTTCTCTGCCCCGGAACCCCCGATCAAACGGTTTGGTTGAAAATGTCAATAAAATGTTCTTGCAGAATATGCGAGCATTGAGTCTGTCTTCCAAGGACAAAAATTGGGTGCAGCTGATCCCGTATTGCACATTTTTGATGAATTCGCAGATTTCCCCCACAACAATGTTGTCACCCCATGAAATGTTTTTGGGCAGACCAGCTTGGAGGTTGGAATTACCCCCAGAACCGGTGACAAATCCAGAAACCCATTCTTGGCTTTTGACCCAGATGGAAATTCAAGAAAGAGCTTCCCAGAGATTGAAAGAATTGAGGAAAAAAGATTTTGAGAGTGCCAACAAAGGGAGGGTACCAGCAAAAATTGAAGAAGATGACTATGTTTTGGTGCACAACAAAAGATGGCCAAACAAATCATGGCCCAAGCTTTCCCCCCCTGGCAAGGACCTTTTCGGGTTCTCAAATCGAGGTTCAATTCAGTGCAAATTGCAAGCAGTCCATCTTTGGGAGGGGTCATTGATGTCTCTTTGGGTTTGTGCAAAAAGTGGGAGGTTGCTTTGCATGAAGAAAGCCTTTTGGAAGAAGACCCAGACCTTTTGACCGGTGATGTGGTTGTGGGAGACCCAGTGGAGGGTGACACCCCCATGCCAGACCAGGGAGGGGATCCCCCCCTTCAGATGTCAGAAGAAGAACAAGCACAATTGGGTTTTTACAATGTTTACAAGATTTTGAAGCACAAGTACCAAGGGGGATGGAAATTTTTGGTTTGGTGGGAGAATTTTCCGGCAAGCAGCAGTACATGGGAGCCTGTGGCTTCCTTTGTGCAACCAGGAGGCAGAATGAATGAGGTTTTCAAGAATTATTGTGTGGATCACAATTTACAATCGATCCTACGCCAGGCGCTCAGAATGTTTTGCGACGTTTCAGAATGTGAATGGGGGTTGGCATCTCAAGAGACAGCCTGGCCTCCCCCAAATGTTTTGATCGTGCTTTCAGTCACGCGGGAGGAAAGTCAAGCCCCCCAGGGGGCCTTTTGGATGGTTTTTCGGGTCAGGAGACACCAACCCGCCTCGCCATGGGTGGATTGTTGTCTAACCTTTGAAGGCTTTCAGTCACAAACCTGCCATTGATGCGAGGAGTTTCGCCCAGGTTTGTGTTACTTTTGAATGGCAAGCCAACCACGAAGTGAAGGGACCACGGTGAACGTCGGAAGTAACCTCTTTTACCTTCCTTTGTGTTGACATTTGTCGTTCTGAACCTTTTTTGTGGACAATTCGTGTTGAACACCATTCATTCGTGCTTGAACCATAGTAAAGCCATTTTGTTTGTGGTGTGATGCCGTTTCGTCCTGTGCCTGTGGCGCCGCGTCCTCCGGCATGGGGGGCGTGTGCGGACTATTTACTAACCGCCTGAACCGAACTTTGTATTCCTAATTCGAACCTTTCCTCCTGTGCAGACTGCTGGCTCTGGTTATGTCTCACATTGATTGTGTTACGTCTTTGGGGACAATTGGGATATCAAGAAAAATTGGGAATCCGAGGATTTCAATAAAAACAAAAGAATATTCTGAGACGTTCAGAGGCCATTATAGCAAGAGGCCAATGGGGGCCAGGGGAAGCATCAAAATATCAAGGCCAATGGAGGCCATTATGTGCAAAAGGCCAATGGAGGCCAGGAGAAGCATCAAGACTTCAAGGCCAATGGAGGCCATTTCAATCAAAATCAAGTGGCCATTGGAGGCCAGTGCATTCAAGATCACATCAGCCCTTGGGGGGAGGCCCAAGATTGGCTACACCAGGGCCCCCCCAGAAGGTAATCAGCCCACACCCCCCAGCTATATATGTACCTCCCCATTGCAGACACAGACTTTCCCCAATCTTTCAAAATCAGGGGGAAAGCCTGTCTTTGGGCAGCCCTATGGCAGGGCCAGAGGTGACCCCAGTGATGGGGCAGCCAGGCAGGACCCCAGTGATGGGGCAGCCAGGTGTGACCCCAGTGATGGGGCAGCCAGGGGGAAGGACCCCAGTGATGGGGCCTGTGGAATCCCCAGACACATTACACCCAGGGGTGCCCCCTTACAAGGCCCTGCAGGCCAGCATTCCCCATTGGGTCAAGGCAGGAGCCAGCACAGAGGTATTAAACCTGATAAGGGAAGGGGTCAGGGCAGATCTTCCCCTCCCCCCTCAGATGTCCTTAAAAGTTCCCTTCAAAACTCCCCAAGAAATAATGACTGCCCAAAAAATTCTGAGGGAATACGAATGTGCAGGGGCAACCAGGCAAATCCCCCAGAGGAAGCAAAACATTTTGTCCCTTATTTTATCATTTCCAAACAGGAAGGGGGAAAGACAAAGGAAAGACTAATTTCAGATTGTCGACAGTTAAATCAACATTTCACCCCCCAGAAGTTCAGACTGGAACACATGGGAAACATATTCCCATATCTCAGAAAGGGTTGGTTCTGTGGAAAAATAGATCTGAAAGATGCTTATTTCCATTTAAAGCTGCACAGCAGCCTGGAAAAGCATGTTTGCATGCAGGTGGGGGGGGAAACGTGGCAATTTCAAGCTGCATGCTTTGGGTTAAGCAGCCTGCCACAAAAGTTTATGACTCTCATGAGAGTCTGGGAAAGGAAATGGAGGAAGGAAGGAAAGGTAGTTTTCATCTACCTGGACGACATTTTGCTGTTAGCCCCCAGCAAAAAGACAGCAGCCATCATTTGGCAGAAATGAAAAAAGATCTTTTGCTGGCAGGTTTCAGAATAAACCTCCCCAAATCATGTCTGGAACCAACACAGGAAATAAAGCATTTGGGCCAGTGGATCAATTTGAAAAAAGGCCAACTGGAAATTCCACAGGAAAATTAAAATCCCTAAGAAAGGAATTAGGAAAGGTGCTGACAGCACAAAAATGAGCTGCAGAAAACTCAGCTCTATTGTAGGGCAAGTCAGAAGCTATTTAGTTTCAATGCCTTTTCTCAGAATTCTGACAGATCAACTTTGCAAAATGGTGGATTTGCACACAAAGTGGGGTTGGGACCACACCCTAACCATTCCCCAGGGGTCAAAGATCAAATTGTGGAGTTAAAGGCATTTTTGCAGCCAGGTGTGGGCAGAGCCTTTCAATCCCAGGCCTCTCAAGAACTGTTCTCAGACAGCAGCACCTGGCAATGGGGGGGGCTGGACAAAAATTCTGGTCAAAAGGTCCAAGATTTCTGGAGGGACCTGCATGTCCTTCACATCAATCAAAAAGAATTGATGTCTGCAGTGGAAACTGTAAAGGCTTTGGCAAAACCAAAACAAACCATTGTTCTTCATGTGGACAGCCAGGTGGCAGTAAGTTATTTAACAAAATGGGGAGGCAAAAAGCCATACCTAAATTCCATCCTAAAACCCCTTCTGTACCATTGCCAAGAAAAGCAAATCAATTTGCAGGTGGTTTGGGTTCCCACAAAGGAACAATTGGCAGACTCCCTGACCAGGGAGCAAAAAGATCCAGGGGATTACACCCTGAACATGAACATTTTTCACCAGATTCTGAAGTTTTTCAAGCACCACATCACCCCAGAGGTGGACATGTTTTGCACACCCAGCAACAAAAAATTCCCAAGTTCATTTGTCGATACCCCACCAAGGGGCCTTGCTGGTGGATGCCTTGAAGGCAGATTTAAGGGGTCTCCCCCCAGTTTATGCCAACCCTCCCTGGAGCATCATCCCCCAGTGGGTTCAGAGATTGATGCTAAACCCAGACCTGAATTGTCTGTTGATTGTACCCCACTGGGCTTCGACATCATGGTGGCGCCAATTAATGTCAATCAGGCAGCCAGGCAGCAAGGTTTTGCTGTACCCCCCAGTGGGGTCTGTTCACCAACTGCTGGGGGAGGAGATGCCCCCCCAAGGTGGAATTTGGCCTGCTTGATTGTGTCAGGCAAATATTACAATCCCAGGAAGTTTCGATGTCCAGTATCGACACTTACATAAAAAATCTGGGAATGTCAAAAGATATGATTCAGCATTCAAGGCTTTGATGGGCCAATTGTTGCACAAAGGGGTGCCCCTGCAGGACTGCACAGTCCACAGGATGGCTGAGGCCATCCTTGACCTGGCTGCCCACAGCCTCAACACTGCAAGAAATGCATATGCAGCAGTTTTATTACTCCCAGGGTTTGGGTCATTGAGGTTTTCCCCCTCTTTGTCTCCATTGAAGAGGAAATGGAATTCCAATGTCTGCAAGTATGCCCATTTTTGGGACCCCACTGATTTCTTGGAGAACATCATCAGGAAATCCAAACCCCTCTCAGACCTATCTGTGAAAGAGCTCAGAAACAGGCTCATCATCTGTTGGAGGCTGTTGGCCCTCCACAGGGGGGTTGATTTAGCCAGGACACAGCGAAAAATCAGTTTCGTAGGAGAAAAAATTTTCATTTTATTGCAAAGGAAAGGATGGCAGTGCCCAAGGTGGGAGGAGATTTTGGTTTTGCCACACACCCCCCTCATCAGCCCCTGGCATTTATTGAAAGAAGTATGTGGGAAGGACAGCCCACATGGTTGGGCACAAAAATCATTTGTTGTGGTCTTTGGATGGCAAAAACCTTTGACTTCAGAAAGGGTGAATTCCCTGACCAAAGAAATTCTGCAGGAGGGGGGGGTGGACACCACCCACTGGAAACCCCACAGCACCAAAGGGGCTGGGGTTTATGGTGGAAAAATGCTGGTTTGCAAGTGGAAGAAGTCCAGCAGCTGGGTCAGTGGAAAAATTTTGGGGCCTTCCAAGCTCATTATTTGAGGCTGGGTGTCGTTTCAAAAATTCAAACAATTATGGCCCAAAGGGGGTGCACAGTACCTCACCATCTCGCAGTGCGGAGCCCGAATGGTCTCGGACTCCCACGACAGAGGAAGGGGGAGGAAGGGACCAAGAGGGCGAAGCACAAAAGAATGGTGAGCCCAACCCTCCCACCCAAAAAATCAGCAGAAAGAAAAAACATCCCAACCAGAAAGGGACCCCCAACCAAGCAGCCCCACCACCCACCCAGAAACACAGAAAGAGACCACCATCCCCATCGGGGGGGGGGCCACCAAGCGACCATGGGAGAGGGGGGGGGGGCGGGGCCACGGCGGTTCAGCTTCGCCAAGGTGTCGGAGGCCTCATCATCGCCAACTCCGGCAACAAAGGCGCAGTAAGAAGCACCCCCCGCGCACGCACAAACACACCAGAACAGAACAGCCGGCAAGGAAAGCAGGACCTCACCATCTTCTTGTGCTTCGCCTCTTGGTCCCTTCCTCCCCTTCCTCTGTCGT
>CAAHFI010089676.1:0-19246 GCA_900893395.1 Euglena gracilis
CGGCTGGTACGGATGGTAGGGGTGTATCCACGACCCTGAAGGGCACAGCCCAGAGAGGCGTAATACCTCGTCCGGTGCTCTTCAGACGCGAATACTGGCTCCTGCAGGAAGTGCCGAGCAAGCTCATCCTGCTCGGTTCCCGGAGGTGCCATGTGATAGTAGGAGTCCCTGCCGACGGGGGACATCCCCAGTCTGGACAGGGGCTGCACTGGGCGTCGGGCTGCCTCACGGTGGGGAGGTTCATCTCCACCACTATGGCTCCGCCTGCCTCCGTGGCTCAACGCCAGGGACAGGGGCGACCGGTGATGCTGTGGCATCCAGTGCATGAACATGTGTTGGACGTATGCCTCAGGGGACGTCCGACTGTCCGGCTGGGAGCACGCGTGCGCCGCGCGGGTAATCCGCGTGCGTCGCGTACCGCGAGACAAATTGCTCCGCTGGCGGCTCGCGCGGCGGCATTCGCTGCGGCGAGGGCGGGCGAGCAAAATTCTCGTCATCCCAGGTGGGACATGCACAGCCTCACCTACCGTGGGGGCGTGTGCTCACGCATATGCATCCCACCGGCGTCTGCGTTTGCAGCATGGGCGGCACATACACGCCCAGTCCATCATGTCTCGCCGGGTCGAAGCCGGAATCGGCTGCGGACGAGAATACCGTCTCCCTGTCATCAGGGCTTGACCGCAGGGACACCACTGAGCCACAGGGTGTTGGCTACCACCAACAACTGAGCACAGTATGCATCCCAAAGGGCTTGCATAAAGGGCTCCGTTGGGGGTGCGCACATACGCATCGCCCGCTCCAACGTCTCCGTAGTGCGGAAGATCATCTCTCCCGCATACGGGGGCAGGCGCGATCTGCGCTGCGCTGGTGGCTGAGGTGCCGGCTGCTGGACGGCAGATGGATCTGGTACCGCATATGCGGACCGGCTGCTGGTAGCCGCGGCGAATACCGGGGCTGAAACCCTCTCAGCATGTGGGGCACCCGGAATCGGGGCCTCAGCATACTGAGGGTACTGGGGGTATGGCGCGCCAGAAGGCTGCGGCCATGGTGGACCTGGTCCAGGTCCGCGCCCAGGCAGCATGATGCTACCCGAACGACGACGACAACTAAGGGTAACCTTGTTGTCAGTCGCTTTGAGTGCTGGTGCACTGAAAAAGCAAGGCTTCTATCTTAATCAAAAACTCTGCGAGAAAGATAGAGAAATAAGGAAGTGCAGGGGGGTATAAACGCGAAACATTCACATAAAACACACGCATTCTCCAAAACGAAATCGTTTCAGAAAGTGTTTATGTTTATGTCTATGTTATTGCGCTTGTTCCACAGCTTCCAATCCTGCTGGATATATCCAACAAAACTGGATGCTGGCTCCCAAGTGTCCTCCTCTGGCCCATACCCTTTCCAGCGAACTTTCCAGTAGTGCACACCCCTGTCGACCTTGTGGTCTATTATCTTATCGACCACAAAGTCGTCCGTTTCAGGTAATCTGGAACGGGGCTTGAAATATAGGCAGGGGATAGCTTTTCCGTCTGGGGGGCTTAGTACGGTTTGAAGTCGTCCATATGGACGTCCTCAATCCCGTTGGGCAAGGCAACTTTATATCGCCCGCTACTACCTAACCTCTCCAAAATTTCGCATGGGCCGAGCCAAAGAGGATCTAGCTTGGAAGATTGCATGCGGGTGCGGTTATTCCGTACCCACACGCGGTCACCTGGACTATACACAGGTGTGTTGAAGTTTGTAAAAACGATTTCCGTTTGTTGGAATGAATTTCTGTGATACGTGATTGGACTGCAGAGCGGAGTGATTCCACTTCTGCAAACCACGTTTCACAGCTGACGCTACTTCGGGCGGGTCTCTCCGAGGGGATATCCCCTATGGCCGGAGGGTCTCGTCCGAAAACAATTTTGTACGGTGAGTGTGGTAATACCAACCCTGGCAAGGTATTGATGTAAAATAAACACCAATGAAGAACGGATAACCAATTCTTACCCGAGTCAGCCAGTGAAAGGCGAAGCATATTGACAACGGATTTCACGGCTGCCTCGGCTCTACCATTGCCTTTCGGGCGGTATATAATGGAAAAATGCTGCTCAATGCCGAGTAAACCGCACAAAGTTGTGAAAAACCGCGAAGAGATCAAGTGATCTTGATCACTCACGATTTCGTTCGGTAAACCCATTAAGCAGATGCATTTCTCCAGGAATATGGATGCCAAAATTTGGGCTGTCAACCCTGCTTTCCGGCATGGAATGGCTACTATGTACCCACTCAGCCGACAGACGACAACAAAACGTAATCGTAAATTTTGTCATCTGATCCTTTGCAAGGTTCAAGTTCGAGAAAATCCATGCAGAGGGACGTAAAAATGTCAGGTGGTACGGGGAAAAAGTCCATCGTACCAGGGGGGGTACCTCTGCGCGGTTTCACAGCCTGACAAATTTGGCACCGTTGCGAAATTCGCAAACAGCGCGAATATAAATCTTTTTCACTCAGGGTTGTGCAATATCTGCGACCCACTAGTGAAAGAAGTTTGGGGGCCCCAGGGTGACCATGGTTGTGATAGCTCAAAATCACATCATCAACCAGGTCTTGGGGTATACAATATTTATAACCAGAATCATTCCGGAAAATAAGCCGCAATGGTGATAGAGAGTAATTCTCTATGGATTCACCATTACGAAGTCTATTCACAATGGTACTATATAGGGTCACGCGAATAATCCCATTCGCGGAAAAATAGGGGGGTAGGAGTTTCCGTACGCGTAATGCGACGGGGTCCGGCAGTGCGTCCACGCCGGCGCCTTCCACGCAATGGTGAAATGGCGATGCTGCGATACACCCGGGAAACGGTAGTGAATCGAGCATGTTGTCCGCAGCGTCGGATCGACGTGCGAACTGGTCAGCCTCATGGCTGCCATGAAAAGTCGCATCACCCTCATCCGGGTTCCCAGGATAATACCAGGGGGCTCGGCTGAGAGGATCCGCAACTTTTTGCGTATGACCTGGGGTATAAACTACCACCAGGTTAAACTGGCTCAAGAACTCATGCCATCGGCATCTTCTGCCAACTGATGACATGGCCTTGTTCAGGTCCTCGGTATACCAGTGTTGAAGGCTCTCATGATCCGTCAACACAGTATCTGGACCAGCTGCTGGCTATCCAGCTGCGGAATTTCTGGAGAATAGCACAATGGCATATGTCTCCTTTTCGCGAATGCTCCATTTAACCTGTCCTTTCCCGTTGTCGCCCTGTAGCTTCCTGCTGAAGAAAGCCACAGGTCGGAGTTCATTCGCCGCATTATGCTGGCTAAGAACCCCGCCAACAGCGTAATCGCTGCTGTCGACCTCCAGGACATACGGTTTGTATGGATCCGCGATATCGAGAACCACGTTCTCGAGGAGCAAGTCCTTGATTTTATTCAAGGCCTCGCGCATTTGGTCATCCCAAATGACTTTTGCGTTATCGGGTGTCCGATTTTTGAGTTGTCGGGTTAGGGGTACCGCGATTTTCGCGAAATCTTTCATGTAAATCGCGTAATATTGGGCTAATCCCAAAAATCCCTTTAAATGCGTTAAGGTCTTAATGACCTCAGGAGTCCATTTCTTAATGGCCTCCATCTTACTGGGTGCGGCTTTACGCTGCCCGTTGCTCAGGATGTGTCCGCAAAACTTAATAATTTTGCGAAACAGGTGCATTTTGGAACCCTTCACAAAAAGCACATGCTTTTGGAACGCGGATAATACCGCGCGCACATCGCGATAATGCGGGTCGAGGATATCCTCGCCCGATTTCGCGGATGGCGGTTGGGTTCCCACCAGTACATCATCGATGTACACCAGAGCAAACGGTAAATCGCGCAAAACCCACTGGATCATGCGTTGAAACATGGCTGGGCCATTCTTAACACCCATGGGGAGTACCGTCCATTGGTACACACCCTTGGATGTCACGAATGCCGTGTACGGTTGCGAATCAGGATGCAAATGCATCTGATGGAAACCGTCTTCCAGATCAAAGATTGACCACAACCGGTTATCCGATTGTTTGTGATCAAATCCTCGATCAGCGGTAACGGGAAGGGGTCATCCTTCGTTTGGGAGTTCAGGTACCGGTAATCCAGCACCAGTCTCCACTTCTTCTGACCAGACTGGTCAGCGGGTTTGGGCACCACAAAAGCTTGTGATGTCCACTCGCTCTTGGAAGGGATAATCCACTTCCGCTGGATGAGCTTCTCAATCATCTCGTTGAGAGCCTGTTCGCGTTCACCCGAACAACGGAAGAATTTCCGGTGCATGGTTTAGCGCCATCCTTGAGCTCGATTTTGCAAACACCGAACGGACCGCGAATCGCGGGGTCGATGTCGCAGGCGTAAACTGGATTATCCAGTACACCATGGAATTCGCGAGTAATTCGCGAACAATAGTCAGCAGACTTGGGGTGTTGGTCCGCACTCTCAATGACCGCAGAAATCTGCGTTGAGGGTGTGGCATCCCCATTGGTACCAAGGTATCTTGGCACACGCAAATCGGATATTCCGAATGCGTCAAAGAAACAAACGCGAAAAATGATTTCTTTAACAGGTGGTAATAATATACCACAAAAATCCTCAAATAGTGGTACATCAGCGGGTAAATCCCACCAATGAAAACACACATAGGATAGTTGGTGAAACCAATCCGCATTCGGATTGACGGGTATGAGGAGAGCTCCTCGCGCTTCATCGCGGAGGATTTTCTCCACCACATCCGGGATAAGTTTTGGGGGAGGGTGCATCCATAGCACCGTATCACCCCAAATTTAAGAAATGCGTTGGTATGTCGCGACCAATATCGCGACAAGCGCGCATGCGCTTTTGATGAAAACGCATCAATTTCCAACGACAAATCGAAGGAATCAGCCAAAGCCGCGATTTTGGAGAACCATTCCTCCAAAATACGGTATTGACCAAAATTAAATGCGTTCCATACGCGCATCGCGTAGGTGTCGACCTGGTTCGCGGGTTGAAGAGCGGTAACGCAATTCAGGGATCCGCAAACATAGGTCAAGGGTGTGTCATCCACACTCCCAGGGGCATTCCCAAGGGTTGATGGGTTGGATGGGTGCATACCCAGTCCATATCATGCCAGATGGAGGTGGGGGAGGTGTGTGACACGGATTTCGCGGTCCCAAACAACAAGGCAATACCTCGTTGTTGGAGCACTTGATGTACGGTCGCGCATTGCGATCCGCAACCAAGTGTATGGTTACGCGAAATCGGGATTAGTGTTGGTGTTTGGACTAGACATCCACAATCGAAATCTGGCTGGGCGGAAATTCTCCTACAGTGCACACATTGGAAGGAAGTGTCGGAGTAGTGGTCCTGGTCGCGCATGTTGGTCTGGTGGGGTGTGTGTAAAAGTTGGGATGCGCTTTTGTAGCTGCTGGGGGTGTACAGATGTATCTGAAAGCGATACATCTGGTGGAAAACGGGGTATTGTGCAGCTGGGCGACTACTCGACACCGTATACTTCAGGCCTTTGGGCTTTCGTCTTGTAACCCAGTGGAACGAGGGGGGTACCGCTACTCGCTTGCCCTGCCTCATGGGGAACGGAAGTTGGTGTGTCAATGGGCAGGGGGTGAACTTTCTCGGTACACCCGGTGTGGAAAACGTTGGTTGGTGTGGTTGGTAACGGGGTAAAAGTTTTCGAAAACGGTGTGGAAAAATTGGTGGCTTCGCGGTTGACGCCACAGGTGATGAAGGTTTGGGGGGCAATGAAGAGAATGGTGATGTGCGCAAACCGTGGGAGTGGCAATCCACTACCAGCCGGTGCTGACGTAAAAAGGGGTATCCCAGAATTACGTCAGAACCATGGATTCCGGATTCGTATCCCCAGGTATCCGGAAAATTTTGCGGTTGGGGGGGTGTGAGTGGTGCTTGGGGATGAGGGGTAGGACAATGTCCAAAAAGCATCCCAAGTCACCACCGCACATGGGGGTGTTGTCAGCCGTCGTAATTTTGATCGGCTTCTTGGCTTTCACCAAGAGGGGGTTGGTATCAACCCGAACCGAAAAAGTAGTGCAATGCGACAACCAGTGTCAATGAGAATTTTGACTTTTGCACAAAAATTTTGGATTTTGATTTCCGCTTGGACCAAAAGTTCCATGGGGGGTAAGCAAAGTGAAGGGTCTGGCGAAAATACGTTTTCTTGCCAGCTTTCCCATGAACCCTTTCCTACTTTGCACAACATTCCGAGCGGAAAGTTGGAGTGGGGGGTGGGGGACCCGAAAATTTTCCGGGTACCGACCAGAAAGGCAGATGGGCAGGGGGGCAGGGTTGATCAGGTCCTACCTCCATCTGTTCATCAGCCCAGAGGTCCGTGCCCTCGGACCTCGGGCTCCCCTACTCCAGGTCCGAACCGGCCGAATAGCCGGCTATGGGCCTTTTAGAGGTATAAACGGATTTCAACGTGCGCACCGCCATGCGGGCCTCGTCGAAATCGGTATCCGTGGTCTCATCCCCCTCCCTGCCCGAAGCCGGGGTGTCATCCTCCAAACAAGATATCTTGAAACCGACTTTATGGCGGTTGGAGGAGTGACCCTTGTCACCGCGATTCATACCGCGATGACGTTGGCCAGGGCGGGGAGAACGAGAACGCGGACATTTGGATGAGTGGTGATCACTCGATCCACAAAGCGAACACCGAGATTTGTGTCGCGATTCTGGTAACGGGGGATCGGTTTCCCGATTTCCCGTCAAACCGTCGTGGTGACCGGGTATCCCGTCGACCATGACCGGTGTATCGGGGTTTTCCCGATGAGGATCGCGAAGAAGATGATCCGCTTCGCGAACGCGATCGCGATGTCTCGCGATGAGAATCACGCTTCTTGGCCGGGGCACCGGGTGACCTACCCCGAGGGGTACCGTGTTTCCGCTCATCGCGGAACGGGATCCGGGGGCTAATACCACCGGAACGGGGACCCGATGACCGTGAATTGCCCGATTGGCGTGAAAACGCGGAGGAACCCGAACCTCGTGATGAGGTCGAGCCTCGCGGACTCTGAATACGCTTACGCGCTTCAGGATTAGGACATTCCCGAGACATATGTCCCGATTTGTTGCACAAAAAGCACACTTTATCCGTGGCTTGGTCCGAAGAACGCGGGTATCGCGTTTTCGATCCCGTGGTGGTGAAGTGGGTGAAACCGGTGATTTTTGCAATGCGTTCACCGAACCAGCCGGTAATCCAGCGGTTGGGTGTGCGTATACGCGGATTGAATCTGACCAAGAAGCTGTGATAGCTTCAATTGCTTGGAAACGTAGTTCCAGCGTTGGTCAAGAGTCATTGCATTACCGCCAACTCCTCACGGTGGATATCCTTGATGAGGCTAGGCGTGAAATGCATGAGAACAGCGTCAAACTGTTCGCGCATTTGCTTTTCACTGAGTTCATCCACTTCAGCGGCAAGTCCTAACCATTTGGCATACCAAAGGTCAATGGACTTCCACTTGCGATCGGGTGGGGCGCATTGCCGCCACTTGGTCTCCAGGGTAATCCTAGCGACCAAACTTGAACTGGTGGAAGCGTATTGCTCCACCAGGTCATCAAAGGAAACGCGGTAGCGAATGAGTTGTCGCGCGCGCTCCTTCTCATCCCTAGGGAGGCAATCGATGAATTCCATCTTGATCACCTCCGGGTTTGTGTCCTGGGTTGGCCCTTTCAATGCCCAGTAGTACTCCCAGTCCCGGAAAAACTGTCTCCATGTGGTTGGATCACCGTCCCATTGGGGTTTCACCTTATTCGCGATTGCGATGGTGCCCTTGAAGTCTTTCTGAAAAACCCGTTGGCCCTCGGTGGTATTCCGTGGATTCGGGCCCGGGTACGCTCGAGCACCAAGCGTATCCTTTCCGGATTCTTGTCGGAATCGCGAAATTTCTGGTGAAGGTGAATCCTGGTACCGGAAATCCGGTCGCAAACCCTGTTGGTCACCCGTAATAGGGGACTCTCCGGTGTGGGGGTATGTCGCGCATGCAACATGTGACCCACTCCCGGTGTACGGGTTTGGCTCATTCCACGCACAAGCATGGAATGATGGATTTCTTGGTGGAGACTTGGCGGAATCGCCGTGTTTTCCGAAAATTCGGTTCCCGTAATGGGAAATTCATCCGAAAACTGGTTTGGGTTGTGGACAAGGCCAATGGTGGCACAATTCGCGGAATCGCGGATTGTGACACTCGGGACACGGGTGGTGGTGGTGCATGTGCACCCAGAGCCGGGTTATGAAACGCGACTCTGGAACATTTGGCGCATCTTCGGCAATGCATACTGCCGAATTGCGGTGTGAAACCCGCTGTTGGTTGGACACATTATCCAAACCCACAGACAAGTCATGCACACTTTGCTCCAAATGCTCAACGAGTTGGAGTTGGCCGCAAATACGGTCAACTTCATCCTCCAAAGCGCGAATACGCTTGCGGTAACGGGAAAAGTCATCCAAGTGCGGAATCCTTTCGGAAATTCCGGTAACATCTTGGACAAGTTTCCCGTGAGACTTATCCAATAATTGGAGTTGTCCCATTAATGCTTTTACAGCATTTGAGAGAATCTGCAAAGGTGATGTCACCTTGGTTGGTGTGGTGGTGGGTGCAACCGGTGCAGGGTTATCCGACAACGCGGTTGTGGTACCCACGGGCAAATTTCCGGGTTGTGGCTTATCCAACAACGCGGAAATTCGCTCATCCAACCTGGTAATCTCACTTTGCGTGGATCGGGCATTCCGATTCACCGATTCCTCAAGCCGTAATAGGCTGTTGCAGAAATCTTGCAAGGTTTCCTGATTGTTAGTGAGCATTTTGTCATAAAATGCCTTGAAATCAGGGTTCTCGGTAATCCGAGAACTGGAACCTGCAGGTAGAGACTGCATTTCCGTTACTTTGGTAGACACCGATGCATACCGGGTCTGGAGTTCCCCAATAGCAGTCTGAATACCGCTAATGTCCGGAACTCGGTGGGAAAGTGCGGAATAGCTTTGTTGCAAACCCGCAATGGCCGAGTTAATCCCGCCAATGTCGGATTGCAACTGCAACTGCAGGGAATCCTGCCGTTGTGCCATTTCCGCGACTTTCGCGCTCAGATTGGATAATCCAACCTGATTCGCGTCACAATAGCAGGTTTTCTGCTCCAAACGGGAAAGTCGCTCCTCCAACTGCCGCACATACGTGTGGGGAGCAAAATTCTCGTTGGCTTGTGACTGGAATTGCCGAAACTTTTCCGTTTCATCGCACAACTGCATAATGCGGTGTTGCGATTCATGGAAAGTTGCGGACAATGTGGTGAAATGGTCCATAGACACAAATCCACCACTGCTGGATGTTGCAGACGAGGAATCTCGTGCATGCAACTGTTGTTGCAAATGCAACAACGCGGATGAACAGGACTCCATTTGTCCCGATAACTGTTGTAGTGAGTCATGCAAGTGCAGAAACTTGGAGTCATTCCGCGTTTCCGCTTCATGCATGCATTCACTAATTTGCCGGAAGTTTTGCGGGAGTTGTTGGCACATTTTGTCAAAGGTTTCCCGAAAGTTTGCAAGGTCAATACCCGCACTTTCGAAATTCCTCTGGCAATATTTGCCAACTTCCTGCAAGTAATTCCAGCAGTTTCCAGCTTGGTGAAGACATGTTTTTGGTTGTCCTCATCAAACTGAGCACTTTGTTCAGTGCGGTTGCACATCTGCAACGCATTGTTGCACATGGTTGAACTGCCTCACAAGGGGGTGATCCCCTGGAAGCCGAGCAACGATATCCTGCACATCCTCAGCAGTGAGGAGCTCACCAGTGCCCTTCCCATAGCCATCCATGGGTTGGGACCGGAGAATTCCGGTACCACTAGGCGAGTCTCCGGTTGCCAAGGTAGTGCGGGATAGCACCCGAAGATCGGGTGGTGGTGGCAAAGCTCTGTAAGGGCTTGCCGGTGGAAGAGCGGGTGGTGGTTGAAAGAAACACGGGGTTTCCAGCCCACCATCACCAGAGAAGCCCGGTGGCGGAATCACCACGGGTCTCTCCGGTGTGCAGCTGCACCATTGCCGCAGACAGAGGCGAATACCCCCGTTGTGGCAAGGTGAGTGCGGAAGAGGCCGCATTAGCCTCTGAAGCCAATGATGTGGAGGGCTCATCGCCGACCACTGTCAATGATGACAAGTGTTGCAATTGTGACAATTGAATCAATTGTGCCTCATCGGCGTGGGAACTGGAAGCACTTTCACATAAAAGCTTCCAATCCCCATTTTCTTGGTCAATGTCTTGCAATGATGCCTGTAATAAGGCATAGTTGAATTGATGGTTGGGGCCTGTGCTTTGCATCTTTCTGATGACAAAAACAGCAAAAACCCACAAAACTAAGCAGTTGTGCTGGCACCAGAGGGGCTGTAACGGGTAATACCGTACAGAACCTTCCGGAGCCTGCTCGTCTGCTTAGACGTTGACTAGAAGCCGGGAGCTGACGCTGCGACCGTGTAATAACGGTGCAGGGGCTCTCCGCTGCCAGTCAGCGTAGGATCGAACCAATCTGCTACCAAGTGTAATACTGTAGCGTTTCTTTCTGTATGGGCTGTATGTGTAGGATCGTGAACCAATCTGCTACCAAGTGTACGTCTGATTCCCAATTCCCCTTTCCCAATTCCCAAAAGCCTTCGCTTTCGCCTTGGCGCACCTACTTGGGAACTGAAAATCAGAGTAACAGAAAACCCTTTTCCCACTTCCCAAGAAGCAAAGCACAGAGCAATGCAGGGAGGACGGACTGGATAACCAAGTCCGGTCCGGAAAAGGAAGAAAAAGAATAAAGAATACCACCTGTGGAGAGAGAAGGGGCACCCATTAGGAATCCTAATAGGATCTGCTTCCATCCTAACTTCCTCAACGGAAGGGGACAGAAGCATACGCCTGGTACACAGCCCAAAAACATTTTCGGCCATTTTCGGCCGAAATCGGCTGCGCGGCGCTCCAAAAACGAGCGCTCTGCCCCGGCTAGAGGTCGGCGATCCTTTACCTGTTGCGAAGGGCGGCGGAGGCGCAATTTTGCCCGCGGGGGCGTGCGTAAAACGCAGCAGTTACCGCCCGGGAGGCAAAAAGCACGTAAAACGACGCCCAAAAAACGTCATTTTTCGGCATTTTCGGCCGAAATCGGCTGCGCCGGCGCTCCAAAAACGAGCGCTCTGCCCCGGCTAGAGGTCGGCGATCCTTTACCTGACTGTTGCGAAGGGCGGCGGGCGGATAGGCGCAATTTTGCCCGCGGCGGGCGTGCGTAAAACGCAGCAGTTACCGCCCGGGAGGCGCAAAATAGCACGTAATTAACGGACGCCCAAAAAACGTCATTTTTCGGCCTTTTCGGCCGAAATCGGCTGCGCCGGCGCTCCAAAAACGAGCGCTCTGCCCCGGCTAGAGGTCGGCGATCCTTTACCTGACTGTTGCGAAGGGCGGCGGGCGGACAGGCGCAATTTTGCCGCGGCGGGCGTGCGTAAAACGCAGCAGTTACGCCCGGGAGGCGCAAAATAGCACGTTTAACGGACGCCCAAAAACGTCATTTTTTCGGCCATTTTCGGCCGAAATCGGCTGCGCCGGCGCTCCAAAACGAGCGCTCTGCCCGGCTAGAGGTCGGCGATCCTTTACCTGACTGTTGCGAAGGGCGGCGGGCGGTAGGCGCAATTTTGCCCGCGGCGGGCGTGCGTAAAACGCAGCAGTTACCGCCCGGGAGGCGCAAAATAGCACGTAACGGACGCCAAAAACGTCATTTTCGGCCATTTTCGGCCGAAATCGGCTGCGCCGGCGCTCCAAAAACGAGCGCTCTGCCCCGGCTAGAGGTCGGCGATCCTTTACCTGACTGTTGCGAAGGGCGGCGGGCGAGGCGCAATTTTGCCGCGGCGGGCGTGCGTAAAACGCAGCAGTTACCGCCGGGAGGCGCAAAATAACGTAATTAACGGACGCCCAAAAACGTCATTTTTCGGCATTTTCGGCCGAAATCGGCTGCGCCGCGCTCCAAAAACGAGCGCTCTGCCCCGGTAGAGGTCGGCGATCCTTTACCTGACTGTTGCGAAGGGCGGCGGCGAAGGCGCAATTTTGCCCGCGGCGGGCGTGCGTAAAACGCAGCAGTTACCGCCCGGGAGGCGCAAAATAGCACGAATTAACGGACGCCCAAAAACGTCATTTTCGGCATTTTCGGCCGAAATCGCTGCGCCGCGCTCCAAAAACGAGCGCTCTGCCCGGCTAGAGGTCGGCGATCCTTTACCTGACTGTTGCGAAGGGCGGCGGCGGAGGCGCAATTTTGCCCGCGGCGGGCGTGCGTAAAACGCAGCAGTTACCGCCCGGGAGGCGCAAAATAGCACGTAATTAACGGACGCCCAAAAACGTCATTTTCGGCATTTTCGGCCGAAATCGGCTGCGCCGCGCTCCAAAAACGAGCGCTCTGCCCGGCTAGAGGTCGGCGATCCTTTACCTGACTGTTGCGAAGGGCGGCGGGCGGATAGGCGCAATTTTGCCCGCGGCGGGCGTGCGTAAAACGCAGCAGTTACCGCCCGGGAGGCGCAAAATAGCACGTAAAACGGACGCCCCAAAAACGTCTTTTTCGGCATTTTCGGCCGAAATCGGCTGCGCGGCGCCCAAAAACGAGCGCTCTGCCCGGCTAGAGGTCGGCGATCCTTTACCTGACTGTTGCGAAGGGCGGCGGCGGACAGGCGCAATTTTGCCCGCGGCGGGCGTGCGTAAAACGCAGCAGTTACCGCCCGGGAGGCGCAAAATAGCACGTCGGACGCCCAAAAAACGTCATTTTTCGGCCATTTTCGGCCGAAATCGGCTGCGCCGGCTCCAAAAACGAGCGCTCTGCCCCGGCTAGAGGTCGGCGATCCTTTACCTGACTTGTTGCGAAGGGCGGCGGGCGGGCGCAATTTTGCCCGCGGCGGGCGTGCGTAAAACGCAGCAGTTACCGCCCGGGAGGCGCAAAATAGCACGTTTAACGGACGCCCCAAAAACGTCATTTTTCGGCGTTTTCGGCCGAAATCGGCTGCGCCGCCTCCAAAAACGAGCGCTCTGCCCCGGCTAGAGGTCGGCGATCCTTTACCTGACTGTTGCGAAGGGCGGCGGGCGGACAGGCGCAATTTTGCCCGCGGCGGGCGTGCGTAAAACGCAGCAGTTACCGCCCGGAGGCGCAAAATAGCACGTAAAACGGACGCCCCAAAAAACGTCATTTTTCGGCGTTTTCGGCCGAAATCGGCTGCGCCGGCGCTCCAAAAACGAGCGCTCTGCCCCGGGTAGAGGTCGGCGATCCTTTACCTGACTTGTTGCGAAGGGCGGCGGGCGGTAGGCGCAATTTTGCCCGCGGCGGGCGTGCGTAAAACGCAGCAGTTACCGCCCGGGAGGCGCAAAATAGCACGTTTAACGGACGCCCAAAAACGTCATTTTTCGGCGTTTTCGGCCGAAATCGGCTGCGCCGCGCTCCAAAAACGAGCGCTCTGCCCCGGCTAGAGGTCGGCGATCCTTTACCTGCTTGTTGCGAAGGGCGGCGGGCGACAGGCGCAATTTTGCCCGCGGCGGGCGTGCGTAAAACGCAGCAGTTACCGCCCGGGAGGCGCAAAATAGCACGTAACGGACGCACAAAAACGTCATTTTTCGGTTTTTCGGCCGAAATCGGCTGCGCCGGCGCTCCAAAAACGAGCGCTCTGCCCCGGCTAGAGGTCGGCGATCCTTTACCTGATTGTTGCGAAGGGCGGCGGCGGACAGGCGCAATTTTGCCCGCGGCGGGCGTGCGTAAAACGCAGCGTTACCGCCGGGGGCGCAAAATAGCACGTAAACGGACGAAAAAAACGTCATTTTTCGGCCATTTTCGGCCGAAATCGGCTGCGCCGCCTCCAAAAACGAGCGCTCTGCCCGGCTAGAGGTCGGCGATCCTTTACCTGATTGTTGCGAAGGGCGGCGGCGGGCGGAGGCGCAATTTTGCCCGCGGCGGGCGTGCGTAAAACGCAGCCGTTACCGCCCGGGAGGCGCAAAATAGCACGTAAACCACGGACACCCGAAAAACGTCATTTTTCGGCCGTTTTCGGCCGAAATCGGCTGCGCCGGCCTCCAAAAACGAGCGCTCTGCCCCGGCTAGAGGTCGGCGATCCTTTACCTAATTGTTGCGAAGGGCGGCGGGCGGAAGGCGCAATTTTGCCCGGGCGGCGTGCGTAAAACGCAGCCGTTACCGCCCGGGAGGCGCAAAATAGCACGTAAACCACGGAACCCCGAAAAACGTCATTTTCGGCCGTTTTCGGCCGAAATCGGCTGCGCCGGCCTCCAAAAACGAGCGCTCTGCCCCGGCTAGAGGTCGGCGATCCTTTACCTAATTGTTGCGAAGGGCGGCGGGCGGATAGGCGCAATTTTGCCCGCGGGGCGTGCGTAAAACGCAGCCGTTACCGCCCGGGAGGCGCAAAATAGCACGTAAACCACGGACACCCCGAAAAACGTCATTTTTCGGCCGTTTTCGGCCGAAATCGGCTGCGCCGGCCCCAAAAACGAGCGCTCTGCCCCGGCTAGAGGTCGGCGATCCTTTACCTAATTGTTGCGAAGGGCGGCGGGCGGATAGGCGCAATTTTGCCCGCGGCGGGCGTGCGTAAAACGCAGCCGTTACCGCCCGGGAGGCGCAAAATAGCACGTAAACCACGGACACCCCGAAAAACGTCATTTTTCGGCCGTTTTCGGCCGAAATCGGCTGCGCCGGCCCTCCAAAAACGAGCGCTCTGCCCCGGCTAGAGGTCGGCGATCCTTTACCTAATTGTTGCGAAGGGCGGCGGGCGGATAGGCGCAATTTTGCCCGCGGCGGGCGTGCGTAAAACGCAGCCGTTACCGCCCGGGAAAATAGCACGTAAACCACGACACCCCGAAAAACGTCATTTTTCGGCCGTTTTCGGCCGAAATCGGCTGCGCCGGCGCTCCAAAAACGAGCGCTCTGCCCCGGCTAGAGGTCGGCGATCCTTTACCTAATGTTGCGAAGGGCGGCGGGCGGATAGGCGCAATTTTGCCCGCGGCGGGCGTGCGTAAAACGCAGCCGTTACCGCCCGGGAGGCGCAAAATAGCACGTAAACACGGACACCCCGAAAAACGTCATTTTTCGGCCGTTTTCGGCCGAAATCGGCTGCGCCGGCCCCAAAAACGAGCGCTCTGCCCCGGCTAGAGGTCGGCGATCCTTTACCTAATTGTTGCGAAGGGCGGCGGGCGGATAGGCGCAATTTTGCCCGCGGCGGGCGTGCGTAAAACGCAGCCGTTACCGCCCGGGAGGCGCAAAATAGCACGTAAACCACGACACCCCGAAAAACGTCATTTTTCGGCCGTTTTCGGCCGAAATCGGCTGCGCCGGCCTCCAAAAACGAGCGCTCTGCCCCGGCTAGAGGTCGGCGATCCTTTACCTAATTGTTGCGAAGGGCGGCGGGCGGATAGGCGCAATTTTGCCCGGCGGGGCGTGCGTAAAACGCAGCGTTACCGCCCGGGAGGCGCAAAATAGCACGTAAAACCACGGACACCCCGAAAAACGTCATTTTTCGGCCGTTTTCGGCCGAAATCGGCTGCGCCGGCCTCCAAAAACGAGCGCTCTGCCCCGGCTAGAGGTCGGCGATCCTTTACCTAATTGTTGCGAAGGGCGGCGCGGATAGGCGCAATTTTGCCCGCGGCGGGCGTGCGTAAAACGCAGCCGTTACCGCCCGGGAGGCGCAAAATAGCACGTAAACCACGGACACCCCGAAAAACGTCATTTTTCGGCCGTTTTCGGCCGAAATCGGCTGCGCCGGCCTCCAAAAACGAGCGCTCTGCCCGGCTAGAGGTCGGCGATCCTTTACCTAATTGTTGCGAAGGGCGGCGGGCGGATAGGCGCAATTTTGCCCGCGGCGGGCGTGCGTAAAACGCAGCCGTTACCGCCCGGGAGGCGCAAAATAGCACGTAAACCACGGACACCCGAAAAACGTCATTTTTCGGCCGTTTTCGGCCGAAATCGGCTGCGCCGGCGCTCCAAAAACGAGCGCTCTGCCCCGGCTAGAGGTCGGCGATCCTTTACCTAAGTTGCGAAGGGCGGCGGGCGGATAGGCGCAATTTTGCCCGCGGCGGGCGTGCGTAAAACGCAGCCGTTACCGCCCGGGAGGCGCAAAATAGCACGTAAACCACGGACACCCCGAAAAACGTCATTTTTCGGCCGTTTTCGGCCGAAATCGGCTGCGCCGGCCCCAAAAACGAGCGCTCTGCCCCGGCTAGAGGTCGGCGATCCTTTACCTAATTGTTGCGAAGGGCGGCGGGCGGATAGGCGCAATTTTGCCCGCGGCGGCGTGCGTAAAACGCAGCCGTTACCGCCCGGGAGGCGCAAAATAGCACGTAAACCACGGAACCCCGAAAAACGTCATTTTTCCCGTTTTCGGCCGAAATCGGCTGCGCCGGCCTCCAAAAACGAGCGCTCTGCCCCGGCTAGAGGTCGGCGATCCTTTACCTAATTGTTGCGAAGGGCGGCGGGCGGATAGGCGCAATTTTGCCCGCGGCGGGCGTGCGTAAAACGCAGCCGTTACCGCCCGGGAGGCGCAAAATAGCACGTAAACCACGGACACCCCGAAAAACGTCATTTTTCGGCCGTTTTCGGCCGAAATCGGCTGCGCCGGCCTCCAAAAACGAGCGCTCTGCCCCGGCTAGAGGTCGGCGATCCTTTACCTAATTGTTGCGAAGGGCGGCGGGCGGATAGGCGCAATTTTGCCCGGCGGGCGTGCGTAAAACGCAGCCGTTACCGCCCGGGAGGCGCAAAATAGCACGTAAACCACGACACCCGAAAAACGTCATTTTCGGCCGTTTTCGGCCGAAATCGGCTGCGCCGGCCTCCAAAAACGAGCGCTCTGCCCCGGCTAGAGGTCGGCGATCCTTTACCTAATTGTTGCGAAGGGCGGCGGGCGGATAGGCGCAATTTTGCCCGCGGCGGGCGTGCGTAAAACGCAGCCGTTACCGCCCGGGAGGCGCAAAATAGCACGTAAACACGGACACCCCGAAAAACGTCATTTTTCGGCCGTTTTCGGCCGAAATCGGCTGCGCCGGTCCAAAAACGAGCGCTCTGCCCCGGCTAGAGGTCGGCGATCCTTTACCTAAGTTGCGAAGGGCGGGCGGATAGGCGCAATTTTGCCCGCGGGCGTGCGTAAAACGCAGCCGTTACCGCCCGGGAGGCGCAAAATAGCACGTAAAACCACGACACCCCGAAAAACGTCATTTTTCGGCCGTTTTCGGCCGAAATCGGCTGCGCCGGCGCTCCAAAAACGAGCGCTCTGCCCCGGCTAGAGGTCGGCGATCCTTTACCTAATTGTTGCGAAGGGCGGCGGGCGGATAGGCGCAATTTTGCCCGCGGCGGGCGTGCGTAAAACGCAGCCGTTACCGCCCGGGAGGCGCAAAATAGCACGTAACCACGGAACCCCGAAAAAACGTCATTTTTCGGCCGTTTTCGGCCGAAATCGGCTGCGCCGGCCTCCAAAAACGAGCGCTCTGCCCCGGCTAGAGGTCGGCGATCCTTTACCTAATTGTTGCGAAGGGCGGCGGGCGGATAGGCGCAATTTTGCCCGCGGCGGGCGTGCGTAAAACGCAGCCGTTACCGCCCGGGAGGCGCAAAATAGCACGTAAAGCCACGGACACCCGAAAAACGTCATTTTTCGGCCGTTTTCGGCCGAAATCGGCTGCGCCGGCCCTCCAAAAACGAGCGCTCTGCCCCGGCTAGAGGTCGGCGATCCTTTACCTAATTGTTGCGAAGGGCGGCGGGCGGATAGGCGCAATTTTGCCCGCGGCGGGCGTGCGTAAAACGCAGCGTTACCGCCCGGGAGGCGCAAAATAGCACGTAAACACGGCACCCCGAAAAACGTCATTTTCGGCCGTTTTCGGCCGAAATCGGCTGCGCCGGCGCTCCAAAAACGAGCGCTCTGCCCCGGCTAGAGGTCGGCGATCCTTTACCTAATTGTTGCGAAGGGCGGCGGGCGGATAGGCGCAATTTTGCCCGCGGCGGGCGTGCGTAAAACGCAGCCGTTACCGCCCGGGAGGCGCAAAATAGCACGTAAACACGGACACCCCGAAAAACGTCATTTTTCGGCCGTTTTCGGCCGAAATCGGCTGCGCCGGCCCTCCAAAAACGAGCGCTCTGCCCCGGCTAGAGGTCGGCGATCCTTTACCTAATTGTTGCGAAGGGCGGCGGGCGGATAGGCGCAATTTTGCCCGCGGCGGGCGTGCGTAAAACGCAGCCGTTACCGCCCGGGAGGCGCAAAATAGCACAAACACGGACACCCCGAAAAACGTCATTTTTCGGCCGTTTTCGGCCGAAATCGGCTGCGCCGGCCCTCCAAAAACGAGCGCTCTGCCCCGGCTAGAGGTCGGCGATCCTTTACCTAATTGTTGCGAAGGGCGGCGGGCGGATAGGCGCAATTTTGCCCGCGGCGGGCGTGCGTAAAACGCAGCCGTTACCGCCCGGGAGGCGCAAAATAGCACGTAAACCACGGACACCCCGAAAAAACGTCATTTTTCGGCCGTTTTCGGCCGAAATCGGCTGCGCCGGCCCTCCAAAAACGAGCGCTCTGCCCCGGCTAGAGGTCGGCGATCCTTTACCTAATTGTTGCGAAGGGCGGCGGGCGGATAGGCGCAATTTTGCCCGCGGGCGTGCGTAAAACGCAGCCGTTACCGCCCGGGAGGCGCAAAATAGCACGTAAACCACGGACACCCCAAAAACGTCATTTTTCGGCCGTTTTCGGCCGAAATCGGCTGCGCCGGCCTCCAAAAACGAGCGCTCTGCCCCGGCTAGAGGTCGGCGATCCTTTACCTAATTGTTGCGAAGGGCGGCGGGCGGATAGGCGCAATTTTGCCCGCGGCGGGTGCGTAAAACGCAGCCGTTACCGCCGGGAGGCGCAAAATAGCACGTAAACCACGACACCCGAAAAACGTCATTTTCGGCCGTTTTCGGCCGAAATCGGCTGCGCCGGCCTCCAAAAACGAGCGCTCTGCCCCGGCTAGAGGTCGGCGATCCTTTACCTAATTGTTGCGAAGGGCGGCGGCGGATAGGCGCAATTTTGCCCGCGGCGGGCGTGCGTAAAACGCAGCCGTTACCGCCGGGAGGCGCAAAATAGCACGAAACCACGGACACCCCGAAAAAACGTCATTTTCGCCGTTTCGGCCGAAATCGGCTGCGCCGGCCTCCAAAACGAGCGCTCTGCACCGGCTAGAGGTCGGCGATCCTTTAATTTGTTGCGAAGG
>CAAHFI010093863.1:0-10160 GCA_900893395.1 Euglena gracilis
GCAACATGCCCTAGGCATGGCTAACCGGCAAACCTGGATGAGGTGGCCCCCCCTTCAACAGCTGAGCACCGCTGAACCCCCCCGCCACACAACCCCCTCCCCAACGCCCGGCTAACGGTACCCGATCGCCCCTAACGCCCCCCCCCCTGCGCCACGTGGCCCCTGACAGCAACCCCGACCGCACCACCCGATCCAGGGGTCTCGTAGGCTTCTCCCCATGTTCCCGGAGAACCTACCAGGCCTCCTTGGACTTCTCCCCCCCTCCACTCCGCCCCACCAGTGGAGGGGGGGGCCGCTGCTACACTGGCTCTTCCACCACTCGGCC
The DNA here is from genome assembly GCA_900893395.1 of Euglena gracilis. Lineage (NCBI taxonomy): Eukaryota > Euglenozoa > Euglenophyceae > Euglenales > Euglenaceae > Euglena > Euglena gracilis. The sequence goes on from CAAHFI010093863.1 coordinate 326, forward strand.
CGGGGACCCCGGGCCGGCCTCCGACCTCGTGTACCTCCCGCACAGTGGGATTCTATGTGCCATCGGGCACCTCACACACTTGGGGGGGCCTCCCTGGGAAACCTTGAACAGCCACCAGCCCCCCACCCCCAGAAACTAGCCTCACTATAACAATTTTCTTTTGTTCCTCCCTACCCTCCCCCCCCCACAGAGACCATCGGGCGAGGGCCGCCACACCTCCTCCACCCCGCCCACCCGCGCCACAGCCTCACAGTGCTGCTCAGCAAGTTTTTTCCCCCCTCATCACCCTACCCCCCGACGCCCCAACAGGCACGCTCTACCAAAACCGAGCGCAAAATGAACACCAAACACACACTCAAAACCCACCCGACTTCCCCGGAGCGGGCCGCCATCCCCCGCCCGGGGGCCCAAAATGGACTCCCACGGCCCTAAGGGGAAGCAATCGCCCCTGGGGGCCCCAGCCCTGATCGAGAGCCTCCACGAGCTCATCGCGATCCTCCCACCCGGAACGCATGCCGGGTGGTCACACAGCAAAACCCTCCCTCCCCGTGTGGCCGGCCATCGCCCACGGGGCACAACGTACGTAGGTCACACACGGGGGCTCTTTTTCTGGCGTTACATGTTCTCGGCGGGCAAGCGACACCGGACGCGAAGTTCCGCCGGCACGCGTACCCCGACAAGACTGCGCCAGGCTCGGGGCCGCCCGACGCAGTCCTGTGGGCTTGGTATACGCCCCTCAGTCACCCCACCCCAACACCTCTGCCACCGAATGACAAAAACAAAGCAACCTCAAGCACTCCCAGGTTGCTTTCTGGCCCAGTCACTCTGGGCAACACTTGACGTGCAAGGGACCGAGGCGTGCTAGGTCGTGCCTCACCAACTGAGACGCGGTCACTTGATTGCCCTAGCCACTCCAGAACCAACAAGCTGACAAACAGCAGACAGCATACCCCGAAAGGAGCGCCCCCCCCCCAAATATTTTCTTTTTTCTTTTCTCCCCAACCCAGCGCACAAGACCGAAGGACCCCCCAAAAAACAAACAAAACAAAACAAAAGACTACACATGACCACGCCTCGGCCATTTCACCGGAGCCCACCCGCGAAACTCGTCAGGGAGGGACACCCAGACACGGCACGTCACCACATCGTGCGCACCCTCCCCGTCCGGAGGCCCCACCGGACGGCACCCGCGCTAACGCCATAGCCACCTGGCTGCCCCAGCATTCAAAGACCAGCCCCACCCGTTACTGGCCTTTGCTTGCTCGAGCCACCCCAACATCCCCCACCTGAAATCACAGTTACCTGCGGTTAATTCTTACATGGAGAACCCCCTCAAAGGCACACCAAGGTTGCGCTCCCCAGCTAGCGCACAGTCCCCCCTACCCCAACCTCAGGCTCCCCTGTTTTTATTCCTTTTCTTATTTACGCGATAACCACCCGCAAGTCCCCCCGATTTCTCACAGTCTAGCACCATTCAGGCACTGTACCCATTAACACCCACCCCCCCTCAACATCACCCCAGCCCCGGTCCCACACGACCTCCCCCCCCCCGTGCACCTGCTGCGAAAATCCAGGGACGGGTCCCTCACAGCATGCGGACCCCCCGACAGACACCCCCCGACCCTGTGTGGGTGTCTGGCCCACGCCGGGAGGCATCGATGGCATCCGCTCCACCGTCCTGGCCCGGCCCCAACCCCAGCTTATGTACGGGCCACGGACTAGTGAGCTCGGGCCCGGTCGCCTGAGCCGCGGCGGCCCATTCCCCCCCCCCGGAACCGATCGCACGCCCCCCCCCATCACCCGGACACGGCACGTCCGCACCTTGTGCGCTACCCCCCACGTCCGGAGGCCCCACCGGACGCACCGCGCTCACGCAGTAGCCACCTGACCACCCTCAGTTGCCCTTGCATTCAGAGACCAGCCTCAACCCGTTACCTGGCCTTTGCTTGCTCCGACCCAAATGACCCAGTCACACCCTCGCAGGCACACCACAATTTTCTTCCCCTTCTTTGCAATACTCATTTCTTACGCGATAACCACCCGCAAGTCCTTCCCTGAAAGTGCCGGGCCACACCCCGGCATTATCACACAGTACCACCAACCAGGCTGACCGGGCGACACCAGCCCTCTGCGACAAAACCCCACCCTAGCACCAGGTGTCCCCCCCATTTTTCATGGCCATGCACCGCCCAGGCACTGTGCCCATTAACGTCCCCCACCCCCCCTCTAATCAGCATCACCCCAGCCCCGAACCCACACGATCCCCCCTGCGCACTTGCTGGGAAACCCAGGGAGAGGGCCCCTCACAGCACGCGGACCCCCCCCTCCGACAGGCACCCCCCACCCTGTGTGGTGCTTGGCTCACGCCGGGCGGCAGCGCCGGTTTTTGCTCTACCGTCCTGGCCCGGCCCCAACCCAGCTTCTGTACGGGCCACGGACCAGTGAGCTTGGGCCCCGGTCGCCTAAGCCCGCGGCAGCCCCCCCCCCGGAGCCGATCGCCCCCCCCCCCTATACACACCACATTCAGATTGCCCCTAGACCCTGTGCGCGCTCTGCCTGCCCCGCAATGTAGGGATCCCGATGGGGGAGACATTCATCCCCCCCCCCGAACTGGCTTATAGCCTCACCACGACCTCCGCATCAAACCTCAGACACCCCACCACTCCTCGCCCGACCCAAAGTGTCGTAGGGCCCGACTTCACGCCCCACAAAAGAATGGCAACCCCGAGCACCCCACAGCTTCAAACTTATCACAAGGTTTCTCAGGTCCGACCAGACAAACTCTGAGTCACTGGCCGACCCTAGAGGCGACTGAGTGCTATATCAGAGAGACCGACAGGGCTAAGGCTCAAAATACGTCCAATCCAAAGCCCCCCCCCCCGCCCAGCGGAGCCCAGCCTCTTCGCGGCGTAGGCGGTCTGGTTTTTTTTTTTTGTGTTGTGTTTTTGTTTTACATCATCCCGACCTCCCAGCACACCCACATCCCTCCATCATATCATACAGGCCTCTGCCCCCCAGCGGGCACGCCCCATCCCCCATCACATCATCCGGCCTCTGCCCCCCCAGCGGGCACGCCCTCATCCCCCCATCACATCATCCCGGCCTCTGCCCCCCAGCGGGCACGCCCTCATCCCCCATCACATCATCCCGGCCTCTGCCCCCAGCGGGCACGCCCTCATCCCCATCACATCATCCCGGCCTCTGCCCCCCAGCGGGCACGCCCCCATCCCCATCACATCATCCCGGCCTCTGCCCCCCAGCGGGCACGCCCTCATCCCCCATCACATCATCCCGGCCTCTGCCCCCCCAGCGGGCACGCCCTCATCCCCATCACATCATCCCGGCCTCTGCCCCCCCAGCGGGCACGCCCTCATCCCATCACATCATCCCGGCCTCTGCCCCCCAGCGGGCACGCCCTCATCCCATCACATCATCCCGGCCTCTGCCCCCCAGCGGGCACGCCCTCATCCCCATCACATCATCCCGGCCTCTGCCCCCAGCGGGCACGCCCTCATCCCCCATCATCATCATCCGGCCTCTGCCCCCCAGCGGGCACGCCCTCATCCCATCATCACATCATCCCGGCCTCTGCCCCCCCAGCGGGCACGCCCTCATCCCCATCACATCATCCCGGCCTCTGCCCCCCCAGCGGGCACGCCCTCATCCCCATCACATCATCCCGGCCTCTGCCCCCCCAGCGGGCACGCCCTCATCCCCATCACATCATCCCGGCCTCTGCCCCCCAGCGGGCACGCCCTCATCCCATCACATCATCCCGGCCTCTGCCCCCAGCGGGCACGCCCTCATCCATCACATCATCCCGGCCTCTCCCCCCAGCGGGCACGCCCTCATCCCATCACATCATCCCGGCCTCTGCCCCCCCAGCGGGCACGCCCTCATCCCCATCATCATCCCGGCCTCTGCCCCCCCAGCGGGCACGCCCTCATCCCATCACATCATCCCGGCCTCTGCCCCCCAGCGGGCACGCCCTCATCCCCATCATCCATCCCGGCCTCTGCCCCCCCAGCGGGCACGCCCCATCCCCATCACATCATCCCGGCCTCTGCCCCCCCAGCGGGCACGCCCATCCATCATCATCATCCCGGCCTCTCCCCCCCAGCGGGCACGCCCTCATCCCCATCATCATCCCGGCCTCTGCCCCCCAGCGGGCACGCCCCATCCCCCATCACATCATCCCGGCCTCTGCCCCCCAGCGGGCACGCCCTCATCCCCCATCACATCCATCCCGGCCTCTGCCCCCCAGCGGGCACGCCCTCATCCATCCATCACATCATCCCGGCCTCTGCCCCCCAGCGGGCACGCCCTCATCCCATCACATCATCCCGGCCTCTGCCCCCAGCGGGCACGCCCTCATCCCCATCACATCATCCCGGCCTCTGCCCCCCAGCGGGCACGCCCCATCCCCCCATCACATCATCCCGGCCTCTGCCCCCCAGCGGGCACGCCCTCATCCCATCACATCATCCCGGCCTCTGCCCCCCCAGCGGGCACGCCCCATCCCCCCATCACATCATCCCGGCCTCTGCCCCCCCAGCGGGCACGCCCCATCCCCCATCACATCATCCCGGCCTCTGCCCCCCAGCGGGCACGCCCCCATCCCCCATCACATCATCCCGCCCTCTGCCCCCAGCGGGCACCTCATCCACCCTCACCCCGGGCCACCGTCGCCCCATCCCTCTTCTCCCGACGTCATCGTACGAAGTTCACCAACGTCTCACCCTCTCGTTGTTCGTCGCCATCCTGTCCCTCCCTGCCGTTCCCCGCAGCGAGGTCATCGTACGATTACTTCGCCTCTGCCCCAGGACACCTCGCCCATCGCCCTCATCATCAACCCTGCCGTTCTGCACGGCCTGCACATCGTACGAAGTTTCCGCCGCAGACGACCCTCTCCCCGTCGCCCTCACCCTGTTCCCTGCTCTTCACGCTCGGCGGGATCCTCGTACGAAGTTCGCCGCCGCAGACGACCCCCTCCCTTGTCGCCCTGGTCATGTTCCCTGCCCTTCGCGCTCGGCGGGATCATCGTACGATGTTCGCGGCCGGCCCTCCCCCTACATCACCCTCTTCTCCCACCCGCCACACAGCCAGAACCCTCGGCACCCACCCGGGGACTCTTTTTCTCCGCCGCCGCCACCACCCTCCCCTCCGCTTGACCCCAGCAGGCACATCGCCGACTCAGTGTTTCCCGCATGTCTCATGCTCGTTTTTCCTTGGACACCCTCCATGGATATCTGCCTCCGCTTTTCCGGGTTTCATTTCCACGCCCCTTGTGTCATTCCCTCGTACAGCCAAGGCTGCAGGAATTGATGGGGGTTCGCCTGTGGTACGTTTGGTGTCCGGGGTTCGTGGAGGAGTTGTACAAACTGGAAAGGCCGAAAAACAATAAAGTGCCGGACAAGGAGCCGACAGGTGGGGGATAAAGAAGAATAAATAAACGTGGAGAAGCAGTCCACGACCGGCACAAAAAACATATAACCACCACACACACACACACACACCACACACAACACACACATATATATATATATATGTAAGTAGTACACAAACAAGAAAAATCATATATACAGTATGCATAAATATATGTTGTATATACACATATATATGAAATAAATATACACAAAGTAAAAAAAAAAAACGAATTGACTATATGATGTAAGCATATGCCCACAATATACACATACACTACTCACTTATATACATACACATACATACATAGGTATATACAGAGAGATACATACATTGCATACATATTATATATATATAGCAGACATAATGTACATACGCAGAAGCGTGTATCCGTATACATACACACAGACATATATGTGTAAGTACAGACAAATATAATGCAGACCTCAGGAAACGAAAAAAAAGGGGGGGGAAGCTACCTGCCGCGACCGAGACAACCTCCTCCCACCCACCCCCTCTACAGTCTAACCGAGGGAGTCTTGTTTCTTGTATCACCTGCAGCTCACACCCGCATGTCTACCTCCGCCAATCCGTCCCCTGCCTTGGCGCCAGCGCCCGCTCCCGTGCCGGCGGACAACCCCGCAGCCCCCCCGGCTGCTGCCGTGGCGGATGGCGCCGGAGCTGCTCCGCCCCCCGCACCTGTGATGGGCGCCGACTTCCGGAGGCTGGCCATGGAACGACGGCGCGACATCCTCTTGGAGCATCCCTCCCGCGCGCAGGGTTGACCTTTCATACCAGCAAGGGAAGCGCCATACACCTTTCGCCTAACCGCGCCACATAGACCGCTTCACACCACGATTCCTGGGAGATCCTCAAACATCCCCCTCGCTGAGCTTGCACCCATACTGACTGCACGCAACCCCACAAACCCCTCGTGGACTCTGGGTACCCCTTGGGCACGATGTGAGACTCAAATACATAGGATGGTGAACACTACATGCGGGTCCAGTATCACACGGGCCCCTCACCACCACAGCTCCCCAACTCCAGGATCAGCCCTCGCTGAATCTCGGTGGTCACCAACGTCTCCTCCGCCCTGCAACCCGGCGAACCCCTTCGCCTTCGCGTGCGGGACGGCCCGTCCAACTCCGAGGTGGACGACCTGCCTGCAACCGGGGCTGCAGACTCCACCCCTCCCCCCCGGCTGGTTTCCCAGCCCATGACTGTCATTTCCCCTCTTGGCTCACATGTTCAAGTCAGGGCTTGAAACTCACCCCCTCACCCTCCAACATCCTCCCCCTCCCCCGCACCCCCTCCCCCTCTCCCTCTGAACCCCGCGGTCAACCCTTGAGGTTCTAACGTGTGCAGGTCTGTGGTTCAGCGTGGCCCGGGGTCTGCTAAGCGATGCGGCCCTCAGTCTGCTTGACGCCGAGGCCCCCATGTTCTTATGGAGGCCACTGCAGGACGTCATGGCCAACTGCGTTGTCCTGATGTCCGGTGACACCATCAGCGCCGAGGAGGATGACCTGCTGCAGCGCTTGCTCCGCGCCCACTGCTGGCGCGCAGCCGCTGACAGCCTCATCCAGCGCGCCGACCCCTGCCATGGATAATTTTTTGTTCGGTACACCACCCACCAGCCCCCCCTCAGCCCTCCCCAGCCAGCCACCACCCTGCACCTACACCTACACCCTTACACCCCTTACGGCTGGCCCCATACTGGATGGAGTTAGCGGCGACTTGCCCTGCTTGATTCCCCCGTGGTCGACTTGCCCTCACCCACACATGTCACAGAGGTGACACCAGCTGATTTATCGACATCCCCCCGCAAATGGCCTTTGCGTTCGGTGCTGCAGGTCAATCACCCCTCGGCGCCCTGTGCCCAGCAGGACCATATCCCGGGACCCCCTCTGTTTGCGGCGGGTCATTAATGGGGAACGCTGGCCCCCGCATCCAGTGGGACAGCAGAATCCCATTTCTGCCTTCTGGCTGTGTTCGAAGGGCCTCGCACGCCACTAGGATCCAGCCGCACCTCAGGGCATATGTGACAAGCATTTCTTTGTCCCCCCTAACCCCCCGAGGTCTCGCCATTCGTCCTGGGTTTGCCTCGCGGCTCTACAGCTACCTGTTCCCTCGCTATCCCTGTCTCCTCGTCTCCCACCGATACTACCCGTTACTTGCCTTGTGACGTCATGCCCTCAGATTAAGAACACCAAAATAAAAATAAAAAAAAAAGAACGCTGCAACGCCCCTCGCCACCGGCACGCCCTGTACACGGTCTACGCACAGGGCGTCAACCGCGACGTCAGCTGGACGGGGGACGCGGACGCCCAAGGGCTGTACCCTGGCTGCCCGTACGGTAGCCTCCCTCTCCGGGCCCTACTGACGCAGCTCCGCCAGAACCTCCGTCCAGCCGCTCCACTCCCCCTTCCCGAGATGGCCAGCCCTCCCCCTCCCGCCCCACCCCAGCGAAGCCCAGGCCGAAAGCCTCCGCCGCCCCGTCATAGACCTCGCACACGTGGCCGACCAGTCTCCCCCGCCCCCGTGCAACCCCAGCCCGCTCCTGCCGTCCCGCCCCTCCCCACTCACCAGCTGCCGCCCCCCTGCCTCTCACGCCTCGGACCCCCATCCCCACCTCCGGACGGAGCCCCGCGGCAACCTCCAGCGTGGCCTCCCAGCGGCACAGCTGGCGGAGGAGACTAGTGCCGCCACCCTCGCTGCCAAGGGGCTGCCCCCGACACAGTTGCCGTTCGCCTTCGACGACCTGCGCTGCCGCCTAGTGCACCCACAGGCCTTCGTCCATTTAAACCTTCCCTCCTAGGCCATGAGGGCTTCTCCCTCTCCATGTGGTGTCGAGAGTCCCATCCCCACAGACCGCCTGGTGATGTTCGGGGGGACCCCCCTGGCCCCTGGCCGGACCGCCAAACCCAGAAACGTCGTACCCTACCCTGCCCTTTCGTAGTATCTGCAACCGGGTCAACCATGTAGCACCCCCCCTCTGCAGGCCAGTGCCGCTGAGCTTCCCAGCCCAGCACCGAGATCAGCTCGACCGCGTGGACCTCCTCTTTCAGGGAGTCCAGACCAACGCCGCTCTGGCCGCTACCATCTCTACGGTAGCCCGACTCTTCAACTTCGACCCCGCCCTCGGTGCAGTGGTCCTGCGGGACTGGCGGTCCGCACTAACGAACTAGCCCGTACCCCTCTCCGTGCTATCGACGAGGAGGCCGTCGCCGCAATGGGCGACCTGCTGTCCCGCGTCTCCACCCCGCCGGACTGGGCATTACTAGGCCGGAGACGGCCAGGGCGGTCCATGCGGACACGCGCTCTTACTACTACTACTACTTATTATTACTATAGCCCTTATATTCAATATTATTATTAACGTTATTATTATACTTATCATTATTATTATTATATTGTCTTTGTTGTTGTTTGATTTGTTGTTGTTGTGTTGTTGTTGTTGTAGTTGTATAATATTAATATAACTGTTATTAGTGCTATTATTATTATTATTATTATTATTATTATTATATTATTATTATTATTATTATTATTATTATTATTTATTATTATTATTATTATTATTATTATTATTATTATTATTATTATTATTATTATATGCTTATTATTTCTATTCGGGGGGTGGTTCACCCCAGTAGGTATAGTACGCTGTTCCACCAGGGTTCGGACCTAGTGCAATTGAGAGTGGCCAGACCCCAAACTGGGGGGTAGGTGTCGGGTTTCGGTCCAACCGACCCGGTAGGAGCCGCCACGGGCCAAAAATAGGGACTCCTAAGTACTACTAACTACCTACTACTACTACAAATAATAATAAAGAGTTTTCCCGGGAATATGACAGTCGGTCGACCCGATCTGATGTAAAAGTCTCCAAACGACAGGGGGTCCCCCCGTTGTATGGCATGGGTCCCGGGTCGCGACTGCACACGTAGGTGGGTGCAACTGGGGGTCGGACCCCAAATTTGTCGACTAAAGCGTTTTCGGGGCCTGCAGCCATGTGTAAAGGGTCCAAAAAATCGATTTTTTGAAAAATTTCCAAAACGGATTGGGGAACTACAACGGACCCACCGGGACCCAAACCAACCATGGGGGACCCCCAAGTGGCCTGTATACACCCCACATACCCCCGGCCCCTCCGGACCGTTCTGGGGCCCGTACGGGGGTGGCAAAAAGGGGTTCCCACAGGGATTTGGCCGTTTTTCAGCCTTGCCGGGCCAAAAAATCGATTTTATGAGAATTACCCAAAACGGATGGGGAACTGCACGGACCCACCCGGGGACCCAAACCAACCATGGGGACCCCCAAGTGGCCTGTATACAACCCCACATACCCCCGGCCCCTCCGGACCGTTCTGGGCCCGTACGGGGTGGCAAAAAGGGGTTCCCACAGGATTTGG
>CAAHFI010094657.1:0-14369 GCA_900893395.1 Euglena gracilis
GGGCGTCCGACAGTCAAAAATGGTAAGGCGGAAGCTTTTGAAAACACGGAATTTTCATTCCGCGCAGAACGCGCATTCAATAGGAAAAGCCTAATTTGAGGTTCTAATTTAACACAATTTGCTTCCGCAGACCTTTGTGGGTTTTTTCCCTTGGCATCAATCAAAGATTGATTTGGAGAATTGAATCAAGACAAGTTGCATTGTTTGGAAGAATTGTCAATTTCAGGTCCTTTTCCCACTTTCACGGTGTGTGCGTGTTTCTGTTGCCTTTTACCACCATCCATTGCACCAAAACACCCACCTGACCATTTCCAGTGTTTTTGCATTCTTAAGAAAGGTGGGTGAAATGGCCTCATGGGGAAAGGCATTTGGGACAACAATTTCACTTAAACGGAATTTTGACTTTGTGCAAGTTTTCAGGGAAAAAGCAAATTCGATCCTACGCACACCCCTCTGGTCGGGGGTACACCAGTGGGCGAAACGGGGGGTGGCCTGAGCCCTCCACCACCCGGAAAACACTGGCCCCGGGCCAGGGAACGGCAGCCCAAGGGTGGGTGTCGGGGACGAGGCAGCCGGCCGGGGGGCTGGGGTCTCGGTCCGACACTCGCAGGGGGGGCGCCGGGTGTGAACATGGTACGCAGAGGTTGCTTCACTGACTCTGTCAGTGAAGAATTTTTGGATTCGGTTGATGACAAACCAAAACCCCTGAACATGGTTGGCAGAGGTGGATTCACTGACTTCGTCAGTGAAAAGTTTTCGAATTCCCTGAACATGACAAGCAGAGAATTTTTTTGCCAGCCCTGTCGACAAAACTTTTTTCAGCCCAGAAAACACGGACGAATTTGCTGGCACAGCCAGCAGAAATCTTGCTGAAAAGTTTGACACGGTCACAGAGTTTTCAGAGTCCAAAAAGTTTGCTGAGTCTGTGAATGTGGAATCACAGAATTTTTCAGGTCAGCCACCAGATTTTTCGAGAGCAGCCCCGAAATCAAAATGTCAGAACTGCAGAATCTGTGGAATCTGAGGGGTTGTTTCAATCAGTTGGTCGCTGGGCGAATGGAATCATTCAGGTTTTTCTGCAGGGTCTGCCAATCAATCTTCAATCTCAAATCAATCAATTCCCAGCTCCCTGCCATTTACAATCACAGGTTTTACACAATCACAGGTTGCCTCAGGTGATAATTCAGAGTTTTCGTCTGAAAAATCAGGGGATAGCCCTGTAAACTGTTTCCCCATAAGGATGATAACTGCACAGGGGGAAATTTCACAGCCAGAAGGGGAAAATCAGCTGGTTCAGTGGGCAGAATCCCCCCGTCGTATCAAAGTGACTGTGAAACGGAGGGGGAGGGTGCGCAAAACCCAGATCGGTTGAGAGAAATGGAGGATTTTTTGATTGCTGCAGGTTGGGTACCACCCAGAAATCAGGGTTTGGAGCAAAATCTGCCAGATTTTTCTGCGAATTTCAGTTTTCTGATGCAAACCCCCAGCTGGACAGCCAGTTTGGTGCCCAGAATTTGGGACACATCTCCCACAAATTGAAGGGGGAACCTGTACTTTTACTGGAGGACAGATTTTCAGTTAACCGTGGATTAACAGCCAGCGAGGGGATGTTAATTTCGACACAGCCAGCCCCTGAAAATTTAACATCAGCAGTTTTAATGACTGAATCTTCCAATCTGGCCGTAGGGGGGCCAGCCGGGCTGTTAAATCAAGTAGGGTCTAACATGGAAATCAGGGGGGATGAGGAAATGGAACCAGAATTGCTGTTTTTCAGCCCCCTGTTTTTGGACCACAGCCCCCCGAATCAAATTGTCAGAATGATGGGGGGTGATGATTTTGACTCATGGGACCAATGGGCATATGGGGTGGATTGTTATTTACAGAATTGAGCCGAAGCATAACTAACTGGGAGAGCATAATTCCCCCCCAGGTTATTGAGAATCGGCTGGAAATTTTGAGAAGAATTTGGCTGAAAAAAATGCCAGAGCACAGGCAGAACTTTTGCATTTCATCCATGAAAATTTGGAGAAACAAACTGCTGAAATGTGCAGCCAGTTTGAGCACGAAAAGCAAAAAAGTCAGGAAAATTCAGCAATCAGTCAGCCAATTTATTTTACGATGCCAGGAGGGGGGAGTGCTGTGGAAAACATTGCAAACTGCCACAAACAACTTTTGGGGATTGAAGTTCAAAGGCAGATCGAAGGGAAATTTCATGATTTTGAGAAAAATTACGGATTTTCTGGGTGGTGAGCTGGCACAACTTGAGAGCCGTGGAAACGATGTCCAAAACAAATTGTTTTGCACCAGGTGGGTTGGTCGAGCAAGTTGGAATTTGTTTACATTCTGTCGAGGGAATTAAAGTCAGATTTTCAGAAAGAAATTTTGGCAATTCGGCAAGGAAATCGTGAGCTATGCTCTGGGGTGGACAGAAAATTTGCTGAAATCGCTGCTGGGCTGAAAATGGTGGGGGAGGAATCAAAATCAAGTTTTGGGAATTAACCCAGGAAATTCAGCAGCGATTTGAAGCAATTAAAAACGAGAGCAAAGCTCTGGGGGGCAGGATCGCAGCAATTGAGAAATTTCTGGGCAGCCAGGAGGTGCCTTGGGATAAGGTGGTTGAAATGCTGGGAAAATCAGAAGCAACAATTCAACTGGAAGTTCGGAGGGAAATGGCAGCCCAGGTCAGAAAAATGATGGAAATTATGATGGTGCAAATGATGGATGAAAAGCTGAGGCAAACCCAAAAGGAAGAACATTTTGAAAAATTGCAAACTGACATTGAAAATCGAGTGAAACAGCAATTTTTCACAGTTTTGATGAACATGCAGACAGATTTTCAGCGTGAAAAGAGTCAACGGGAGGGTTTGCAAAAACTGTGTCAAACTTTGCAGACTCGTTTGGATTTCATGGAGGGGAGGGTTCAGGAAATTTCAGCCGAAAAAAACAGCAAATTGACCCAAGGCACCTGAAGTGGCCCAGCCCAAGACAAAATCAGCCGAATTCTGGGATTTTTGGCATTAAGGGGGTGTCACCGGCTCAATCATCTGGGATTTTCGGGATTAAGGGGTGACCCCAATGATGCCATGTGAAATCTGGGATGTTGACTGGGCGGGTGTAGACCATCAAGTAGTTCACAGGGGGGTGCATTGCAATAAATCAAGTCAAGTGGCACCCCAAAATTTTCAGGGAAATCACGGATTGGCAGCAATTTTCAGAGGATTGGCAAGCATTTTTACGGAAACTGAATTCTGGGGGGGAGGTCAGTGATGATTTGAAAGTTGCTCTGTTGGAGGATTGTCTTGACGAAACGAGCAAAAAAATTCTGAAGCTCCATCTCAAGGAAGGGGGGATCAATTTTAATGCCGGGTGGGGTCACCTGGAAATGACATTTTCGCAGAACAGGAATCTGGGGCAAGGCAAAATTGGCAGCAGGTGAGCCTTTTTAATATGGCAAAGTAGCCCTTGAGCACTGGCTTGAATTTCAGGCAATTTCAAGATGGCCAAGTGCAAGGTTAAGGATGCTGGGAGGGGGAAGCAAAACGACTTTTGTTGCAGAAACTTCCCCATTCATCTTAAAATGGGTTTCAGATGAGGAGGAAAGGAGGCTGAATAATCAGCCAACTTTACGCCTAAAGGTGCCAGGGAATAGGAATTCAGAAATGGTTTCGGAAAGCTTGGGGAGAATACTTGGGAAAAGACCCACAAAAGTGTCGGAAATTCACGAGGGGGAATTTGAAATCATTTTCCCTGACATTTTGCCTATGAAAAAGTCAAGAGTTTTCATGGCAAAGAGTTTGACGATTCAAACGTTTTGTTTCAGGTTCAGGAAATTGAACCAATTTTGACCACCGAGGATATTTTCAACCTCGTGAAAACAAAGTTGACACTCAGAAACAAGCATGACGCCTTACAAAGTTCTGTTTCATCCCCAGGCTATCAAGGGTTTAGGCGTTCAAGGTCGGTGGGTGCTGAAAATCGAGGGGGAGGCAATCGGGGAGTCGGAAGAGTTCACCTGGGTCAACCCCGGGTAGGGCAACGACACCTCCCCCAGCCAGAAGCAAATCACAAATCAGCGAAACAGCAAAACCTGATCAATTGTTGCGGTTTCATCTTCAAATGTGCAGCCATCAAGCAATTCTTCAAGGCTTTCAACGGTGGAGAACCCACCCAATGTGCAAACCGGTGGGGGGGGGGCACAATGGATCCCACCCCCTCACAACCAACAATGCCGTATGTTGCTAGACAAGCCCCGTGGAACAGAAACAATTTTCAGCCGTATGGCAAGGGCAGCCAATGGAAAGGGGGAATAATTCCCAGGGATGGGGCAAATAACTCCCAATGGTATGGGGGTAACCAACAGGGGTACAAGGGGAAGGGTGGTAAGGGAAGGGGAGAGGCAAAGGATTTGACCAGAATTTCGGTGCCAAAGGGGGAAGGGCAAACAATAACCCAACGCCAACGGTGGCCCACCCTATTCGTCATTAGGGACGCCGGGGTCATGTTTTTGAGGGTTTACATCCTCGGGCATCGAAAACCCCCAAAGTATTTTGCATAACCCAACCACATCTTCACATGGAGAATATTACCGTGGTGGAGAATGTGTGTCTTTGTCTTCCAATCCCTTCACCTCAGGTTCAAAATCAGGCAATGAAGAGTGTGCAATATCGAAGACGAGCAACGGTGCCAATTCAATGATTTCAATGAGTTCATCCTCGACAGCCAACTCGAGAAGACAAGTGGCCTTGAGCCTTGAGGCCTTGAGTGGCCAATGGCAGCCCGTGTCGAGGAAGGGCAAACCGTGGACCAGGTGTGCAAGCCAGGAGAGTGCACGGCCCAGGTTCAACAATTATTATGGTTGTTTGAGCGAAAGACATCCATCAAAGGTGTGGGAAGTTGGAAAGTTCCCAAGGCGTTGGATTTGTTTTCGGAAAAGGGTCTGTTGGGAGGTGTTTGGAGGAAAACGGGTACCAGGTGGTATCCTTGGATGTGAACCCAAAATTTCACCCAACCCACGTTACGGATATTCTGGAGTGGAATTATCGAAAATACCCCGTGGATATTTTCAAGTCATAACGGCAAGTGTGCCTTGCACGGAGTATAGCCGTGCTAAGACGGTGGGAGAAAGAAATTTGGAATGGGCAGACCAACTTGTGACAAAAACTTTGGAAATTGTGGAGTATTTTCAGCCCAAATTGTGGTGGATTGAAAATCCCCGAACGGGACTTTTGCCAAAAAGGCATTGTGTGCAAAATTTGAATTTCATTGATGTGGATTATTGTCAATTTTCAGACTGGGGATATCAAAAACCCACTCGTATTTGGGGGAGTCAAAATTTGTTGAGTTTGAAGGACAAACTTTGTGATGGGAAAACCTGCCCCCATTTGATTGTGAGTGAGGGGGGTGGTTGGTTCACAAAGAACAATTGGGAGGAAACGGAATGAGGGTGAGCACTCAACAAAAATGGAGAGTACCTGAGAAGTTGGTCGAGTACCTTCTTTCGGCCCTTGATTTTAAGGAGGAGAAATTTTCCTTCAAACGTGAGGACTATGCCGTTCGAAATTCATTTGTGCAAATGATTGAGGAGAATTTTCAAAGGAGGGCCGAGGTGGATTGTTTTGCTTCTACCCAAAATTCTCAGTGCACGTCATATTTGACCGAGAAGGAAAATGCTTTGGCGGTACCATGGGAGGGGGGGGCACGGTTTGGTTGAACCCTCCCTGGTCATTGTGGCCAAAGGTGGCAAAGAAATTGCAAAAGGACCCTTGTGATGCCATTTGCATTTTACCCGATTGGAACAGAGGTTGGGTGAGAGAACTTGTTCGGAAGGCAACAAAAAAGTTGTATTTTCCACCCGGAACCAAGCTTTTTGAGGTCGATGGGAAACCAATGGGGGGTGTGAGGTGGGGAGTTTGGGCCTTGTTGATAGAGGGTAATAAGCCCCCGCCAACACTAGCAACCCCAAGAAACCAAAGGTGGTACATTTGAAATCACGGATGGTTAAAAAGAGATACCCACCCACAGGGATTGAGAAATTTTCTAAGGACCGACAACTTTTGATTCGGACAAGGGTTGTTTTGGGAACGGGGAGGAACGAAAATATGGATATTTTGGTGGACACCGGTGCGAAGGCTAACCTCATAAGCAAGGTTTAGTGAGTGACCACCTAATGTATTCGGCCGAACACCCCTTAAGGTTTGAAACCGCTGACGGTCAAGCCTTGAGTGGTGGGGGAGGTGCACTAAGGTGATTATGAAATTGCAAGGGGAGGTGAACGATAACACCCCACCCACAGATTTTGAGTACGATGTGGAATTTTATGAAGCCAATATCAAAGTGGACGCAATTTTGTCATACCCATGGCTTGTGCAAACAAAAATTGGAATTTTTCCACATCATCGTGCTTTGGTAGTGAGGAACCCGAGTTGACATTTTTGTTCGGTGTGAGAGATCATAGGAGAAAACGACAAGGAAAAGTCCCTAACACACTACCCCAAAGGGGGTGTGACAAATTTGGAAAAGTTTGGCTTTCACTTCCGATGGAGGGTTTTGATCAAAGGGACAAGCCTTGGACGAGCACTCGCTCAATTTTGGGCAAGAATTTGGAGATGGCAAATGAAAACCCCCTACCTATTCGCAAAATGATCATTGCAAGGGAGGGGGAGGGAATAATGAAACGGAATCCGAAGGGAAGAGAGAATAAGGGAAGCTAAGAGAGGAATTTTTGGAAGGTATGATGGAACCGTATTTCGGTCTAAGGTACAACCCGACCCACCCGTAAGAGGACCATATGGTTATGCATTCATACCTTTGCAAGAAGGAGCGCGGCCCACCCGACAAAAACCATTTTTATGCACGGGGAACGAAAAGAAGCTTTGGAAAAAATCACTCAAGATTGGATCGATATGAAATTCATCGAGCCAGCCACAACAAAAAATTCAGAATGGCTCTCACAAACATTCCCCGTGCCCAAAAAGTCAGCCGATTTTCCTTGGAGGGGGTTGTTGACATGAGGGGACCCAACAGCCAATCCCGTAGATGCAACTACCCTCTTCCGAAAATCGAAGACATCCTGGTGAAGCATGGCGCAAACCAAATGTTCTCCATTTTGGATTTAAAACAAGCCTTTCACCAACAGCCGCTTCACCCGGATAGTAGGCCTATAACTTGCTCCTTCACACCAAAGGGTCTTTACCAATGGAGGGTAAATGTAATGGGGTTAACCAATGCCTCACAACAATTTCAACAAATGATGGATGACCGTTTAGCACCCGTAAGGGATATTGCTACCCCATACATTGATGACATTTTGGTAGGGACCACCGTCGGGGAGGGGGAGGATCTCCTCGAGGCACACAAAAGGGATTTGTGTAGGGTGTTGGATTTACTCGCCGAGGAAATTTTTGTAGTGGACCCAAAAAAAGCGGAATTATTCATCAAAGAAGTGGAATTTTGTGGCCAGATTTTGGGGCATGGCATGCGTCGGCCGGCCCCACCAACTCCAAGTGCAACCCCAAGCTAACAAAATCAGTTTGAGAGAGATTGGGTGGTTGCATATACAATGCCCCATTTGGAAGGAAATTTGGCAAGCAACTCAAGAAAATGGTGAGTGGCCAAAGGGGTGAAAGTGCCACAAAAACCAAATGTTTCGGGAAGAGAAGTTGTGTGTTCCACTGGGTTTTCAAGAAATGATCATCCTTGAAAACCACAAATTCCTTGGACATGTAGGTCCGGAAAAGGTGTGGAGACACGTCAATTTGAGGTATGCATGGGCTGATGAAAAGAAGGCAAAAGTTTTCACCGACAGTTGTAGCAAAAATTGCACAACGTGTCAAGCAAGCTCGCGGGGGGAGACATTGAAAGGACCCATTGATTCAACACCCATACCACCCGCACCCATGATAAGTGTGGCAATTGATCTTTTCAAAATGCCAAAGGTGTTGTACGAGGGGGGGAATACAACACAATGGCTGTTTGTGTGGACCGACATTCCGGTTGGATTGTAGCCATACCATGTTTTGATAAGGGATTAACGGGTGCAAAGTTGGCCAAGGAAATGCTTAAGTCCCAATGGAAACCCTTTGGAGTACCTTCAATAATTTCAAGTGACCAAGGGAGCCATTTTGTCAACACATGGTGGCAAACCATGTGTTCACTCATGGGGATTAGACAAGCATTTTCCCAAGCTTACCACCACCAAGCGAATGGGAGGGTGGAAAGAGCCGGTCAACAAATTATGGAAGTCCTCCGAAAATTGTTTGTGGAGGAAAAAAAGAATTGGGTGGAAGCTCTTCCCCAAGTTTTGGATCGTATTCATGACACCAAGGGGGAGAGTGGTTTTAGTCCTTACGAAATTTTGTTCGGAAGGGATAGACCCATTGGGGGATACCCTATGAACCAACAAAGGAGTGTGAGGACGCTCAAAGTTTTTTTCGCCGAATGAGGGAGATGGATGAGAAAGTTGCAAAAGTTCTCAACCACACACATTGGGTTCAAGCGAGTTGGGTCAACCAAGGGAGGAGGGAGTTGGTGCCCTTAAAATTAGGAACCCAAGTGTGGTATAGGAGACCCGAAGGATCCGGCGAAAAATTGGATTCCAGATGGATTGGACCTGGGATTATCAAAGCCCGGGAGGGGGAGAGGAGTTACCTTATTGAAATTAAGCCCGGGATGGAAATTAAGACTCACCGTAGTTTCCTTAAGGAGTACAAAGAGCCTGAAGTTTTTGGTGAGGGGGTTCCTTTGTTCTTTTTCAAAAGAACCGAAAAAGAGGAAGAAGCAATGCCTGATGAGTGGGAGGTAGAAAAAAATTCTGAATCATCGCAAGAGGGGGGGAACCTGGGAGTTCCTCACAAAATGGGTTGGATATAATGATGGGGAGGAAACTTGGGAGCCGGTGGGGAATTTTATACACCGGTTTAGTGAGGAGTTGGTAAGGTATTGCTCGAAGAAAAATCTAGGGGTCGATTTGATGTCGGAATTGAAAAAATCTTTGAAACCCTAGTGAGCCGAAAAGTTGAAGGCTCGGTTCATTTTCTTTCTTTTTTTTTGGATGGGGGAGCCCAAATGTTTGAGGCTCTTGTTTTGAATCGGGCCAAGTGCTGTTTCGGCGAGTTATTTGTGTGCTACATATGCATTGCTTGTGCATCACATGTTTTGTTTTTGAATACACGATTCTCATATGTTTTGATTTCTCGAGCATATGATGAATGATCTCTCTCTCTCTCTCTCTCTCCGTGTATTTTGCTTGCTCTTCTCTTTCGCTTTGCTCTCACAGGTTTTGAGACTTGGAGGCTCCAAGCACACCCAAGGGAGCCCAAGGGAAAAGTGCGAGCACACCACCGCAAGGAGGCGACGCAAGCAAGGAGGCGAGGCAAGGAGCGAGGAGACGAAGCAAGGAGCGAGGAGACGAGGCAAGGAGTGAGGAGACGAGAAGACTTTACCCAACCAACCGAATACACTACTACCCAATTTGTCCATAGCCCAGCCGTTGGGGCTTTACTCTTTATAAACGGCCCCATCGCACGCTACCGAGCCCCGAGCCCCGCTGCCTATATTCCTCACCCCACCTCACATCACCTTCCCATACCGTGAATGGAAAGGAGGACGAAGAATTTGGATTTTTTTTACAAGGTTGAGCCATAGCCCCTGTGTAGGAGAGCGGCCCAAAATGTATGGAGTTTTGATGATTTATTTGGATTCCGAGTCATTGGTGAATGTTGCAAGGGGGAAGAAGCCTCACCTTCTCCGTGGATGCGGGGGGGGGGGCTGAATTTCTCGATTTTGGGTGAGGCAAGCACCCTCCAAGCGAGTTTCGGTAGGTGGGGGGTCGCCCATTCCCATTCCCATGTCCAAAGGATTGTGTTATGGAGACCACCGGATTTTTCAGTTGATGTATGATACACCACGCGACGACCCTGTGAACTGTTAATTTTTTTGAATTTCACAGGAATTCATTCATGAAGGGTTGAGAACACTTCAGATGTCTGCGAGGAGTGAGTTGTGCAAGAGAATGCCTTCCAATCCAAGAACCCGGTTTTTTTTTTGCATGCCACGAGAAAGGGAGGCACAAGCGCCCCGGAGGGGTGCTGTCCGAACCCTCCTCAAAGCGGTCAAACCGAACGTTCGGGGGGGGGCATAATTTCCCTCCAAAAATTCCCTCCGGGGTGCAAAAAGACGGAACTCTCCCCACGACTTTTTTTTGATCGCGGGGGGGGGCTAGCCCAGTTTTCATTGACATTCACAGAGTTAGTGGCAATTTTTTCTGTTGGCACTTCATTTATGCCCCCAACCTGTGGGGGGAGGGCGCATGTATTTTTGGATTTGGGGGGGACGTTTTCTCACATTTCTGTGGAGCCGCTAAGTGGTGCCGTGTACCTTGTTGTTGTGGCAAGGTAACACAAGCGAGGGGCATAGGGGTTTCATCATTCCCTATCTCAAAACGTTAGTGAAGGATCCTCATTTTCTTACGGATTTCTTTTTATTTTTGGATTTCTTCGCTTTTATGTTCAATTTTCATTTTTTTTTTGAGGGTCCGACCAGTGTCGCAAGGGAGGGGTGTCGACTGTCGGGGGCGTCCGACAGTCAAAAATGGTAAGGCGGAAGCTTTTGAAAACACGGGAGTTTCGTTCCGCGCAGAACGCGCATTCAATACGAAAATCCTAATTTGAGGTTCAAAGTTAACACAATTTGCTTCCGCAGACCTTTGTGGCTTTTTTCCATTTAGCTTACAATCAAAGATTGAATTGGAGAATTGAATTCAAAACAAGGTGCATTATTTTGAAGGATTGTCAATTTCAGGTCCCAATTCCCACTTTCACGGTGTGTGCGTGTTCTGTTGCCTTTACAACCATCCATTTCACCAGAACACCCACCCTGACCATTTCCAGTTTTTTTGCATACTTGAAGAAAGGGGTAAAGTAGCTTCGTGGGGACTGAAAATTTGGACCGTGGGCGTCGGGAGGCGGCCTGGCGCCTGCGCACCTGAATTGGTGAATTATCTGCCCCATTCCGCTACTTTTTTTTACCTGTGCACTTTTCACCTCAGGTTCTGTCTTCCGAATGTTTCATTCAAAGAATTGTGCATGCTGAAGGAATAATTTCAAAAATTGAATCTGAGTTCAAGAAAACAATTGTCCAAGAATTTCAAAAAGTCAGTCCGGAAGGTTCAAACAAAAGGCAAAATTCAGTTTCATACAAAAGAAGAGCAAGCGGCGCTGGAGAAGCAAGGTGTAGGTGTTCTTCCGCCCCCCGCTACCCTTTTTTTTAATTCAAACCAGGCTTTTCCTCCCCCCCTCTACTGCTTCAGAGACACCCCCAAGGAGATGGCCAAAATACCGTCCCCCCCCAATTTTTGAATTATTTGGCTGCCGGAACCCAGGTTCTGGCTGAATTCAGGGACCGAAAGACACAAAAAAGGGAATTTTTGGGGCGCGTGTGCCTATTTACCGGAGCGCCGGGTGACTATTTTCCCCACTCGGCCTGCCGTGGAGCCCATTCCGCGCACGGTCACCCAACCGGCGAGAGGGGAAAACTGGTTGCAGAGGCTTGTTCGTTCTACGTTTTCCATTGAATGCCATTTTCTCGAGTGCCTTCTTTTTGAAATGCAAAGCGTGCACACCTCCCCAGAATTTTCCACACACGAAGAGGCTACAGCCCACCGGGACACAGACAGGATGCCAACCCTTGCGGCGGACTCTAAAGTGGTAGCCCCACCGCAAGTCTTTCCGATAGCCCTCGTGAAGCGCAAGAAAACACCCCGAAAAGGAACCCCCGATCCCAGCCCCATCCCCACTCCCATCCCCACAATCCCCTTTTCCCGCGCTCCCAGCCCCACCCAACTCCCACTCAACCCCCTCCAATCCGAGTCCCTAGTCGATAGCCCTCGAGACTTGTGCTAAGTCCCCCTCCTGTTCCCGAAATCATCCCAGCCCCAGAGCTGGGACCGACCCCCTGGCTACCACCCGGGGCCCCACCCTCTCAGCTTTTCCCCGGGACCCCACCTTCCCCCAGCTGATCCCTTCCCTGCTCTTCCCGTTGCCGTTCGAGGTGCTCCACCTATGGGCGTTCCAGGAGCTGCAGAGTGAGCGGGCCTTCGCAGGCCTGCCGGTGCCCGTGCCCAGCCCCGGGCCACCGAGGAGCCCTGATGAGGGCATGCGGGCCATCACTTATCACCCCGCCCACGAGCTGGGCCCCGGCGAGTCCGAGGGCCGAGACGGGATCCCCGTCCCCGTGGCTGGCCTGTTCCCGTTTGTGCATCCGTCCCTGCAGTCTACTCTGCCACCTGTGCCGGTGGCAGGGCCTTCGCCGTCGCAGATGGCGTCGTCGTCCAGCCAAGCCATCGCCGCACCGGTGGGAGTGCCGCCTCCCTACCGTCTCCCAGCGAACACCCGAGCACCACCGCCGTGCACCCGCCTTTCCGCACCCCACCATCATCGGTCCGGCAGCACAAGGTGCCGCGGCTGGCGCCTCTCCGATGACGAAGGAGATGAAGAAGGTGACGGGGAAGGAGAAGGTGATCAACAACGCCAGGGAGAAGGTCTCGTGATGACGACGAGGTGGCTGGGCGGCCGGAGACCAGAGCAAGATGTACGACTTCGTGGAGAAGCCGGACAAGGTCATGCAGGGCCCTCCCAAGTTGGAGGCTGCATGCGCTGAGTTGCAGACGCGGATGGACCGCCTCTGCAACAGCGTCGACTTCATCGGCTCCAAGGCGAAGGAGATGTGGGACAGCTGGGCGGCCGTGCAAATGGCCGCCGCCGTGAAGGACAAGGTGGACGAGCAAGGTGTGGCGGTGAAAGAGCTGAAGAAAAGGATGGCGGCCCAAGAAAGGGCCCACGTGGACCTGATGGAGAACGTGGTGAAGGTGAAGGACGACATCGTCAGACTACGTCAAGGAATATCACAACTCCACAAGCTCATGCCCATGGTGGCAACGGCGGAGGAGCGGATGACAAGAGTGGAGAAGTACACCACGACGCGCTCGGACACTTCGGTGAAGATCTCCGAAGGGTGCGGGCGAAGGTGAAGGAGGCGGAAGACAACGCCGCGGTCGCGGTGATGGCGATGAAGAGCGGTGTGCCGACGAGTGGACTCACCGAGCTGGTGGAGGTAGCGCATCTCAAGGTCGCGGTGCAGGAGCTGCTGCAGGAGAAGGAGCGGCAGCGGGCCGATAACACCCAGCTGCAGGGGAAGCTCAAACGCCGTCGAGGTGCAGAATGGCCGCCTTCACGGGCAAGGTGGAGGCGACCGCGGTGGCGCAAGGCAGGGCGGTGGAGGTGACGCCGCGCCTCGTGGAGCTGCTGCAGTATCAGCAGGCCGACAACGGCTGGCTGAAGGAGCAGGTCAAGATCCTGGTGGCGCAGGTGTCCACCCTCACCAGCAAGGTGGAGGCAGCCGCGGCCAAGGAGCCAAAGGCCGCTGAGCTGCGCGCCACTGATCGTGGGGAGGATCCAGAAGGTGGAGACGGAGATGCAGAAGGTAGGGAGCCCAAGCCCAGGGGCTGACGGTGGCGTGCAACCTCTCGCCGCGAACAGCCCCGGTGACAAGATCCGGGTCGTGGAGACCGAAGTGCAGAAGGTGAACGTCCAGACGCAAGCAGTGGTGATGCCTTTCAGCGGCTGGACCAGATCGTCTCGAAGGTTGATCGTATCCTCCCAAGCCAAGGCGGTGCCGGCAATGCCGCCAAGGCTCCGCCACCCCCGGCTGAGCAGCAGCCGGAACCGGTGGGACGGCAGCAAACCAGTGCCAGAGGTGAGAACGGTCCAGATGGAGAAGCCCATGCACGAGGAGTCCGTGGGGCAGGAGAAGCCGTCGTCCACCCTCCGACCAGCTCTCTGGCTGGTCCGGAAGAAGGCCGCGGCGGGAGGGGGCGGGGTGCCATCCCTTTCCATCGCCCGCCTGACCACGCCGTCCGCCGTCCCTGTCGGCAGCGCGTCGCGGTGCGAGAGGTCCGCATCGCCCCTGTGCAGGCCTAGCCAGCGGCCCTGCACTTCCTCCCGGCTCCGCTGGTGGACTCCGTCATCGGCCTCCACACGAGCCGGTTCTCCGGGCATCCGGAGGACTGGCCGCAGTGGCGGAGCGGTGGCTCCTGTTCCTTCGGGAACTCGAGCAGGCGTGGCCATCCATCACGTCAGCCCAGCGTCTCGCCATGTTCCGCGCGGCTTTGGACGAGGCCACGGTGCTGATGCTGGACGAGGAGATCGAGACCAAGGGAGAGGTGGAGTATGCCGTGCTGTTCGCGGAGGTGGACCTGGCGAACGGTGGAGAGGGCAAGGAGGCCTGCGGCGGCGAATGAGGAAGCTGAAGCTGGTGACGAGCGGGAAGCTGACCGAGAAGTCCTGGAGGGAGTATTACGCGCAGGATGGCGTCCA